>OZ038502.1:1650000-1692500 GCA_964036315.1 Acanthosepion esculentum | reverse complement strand
CTCTCTCTTTCTCTCCAACACCCCTCTCTGTCTCTCACACACACTCTCTGTTAATATGGACTGAGAGGCAAAAAGACAGATACTTACTTGAAATAACTGAATGGCAGTTATCCTCATGTAAATTGGATGCTTTTCGTAGAATCTTAGGTGCTACGTGGCCGAGATGATCAAAGGCACGTCAGATCTAATGACAGTTTCCCTAAGGAGACGCAGGTTCGAATCCTGCCTAAGGACGCATATTTTTCTAGCAAAATTTCTCGAATATTCATGCCGATAGATATAAATAAATAAATATAATTTTTAATAAATAAATAAAAACAGAGCATCTACTCAAATATGTGCATCCATTTAAAAAAAATAACGTTAAAACAAATAAATAAATAAATAAAACTGTCGGATTTAAATCCATTTCGTAAATATATACATTGTGTGTGTTTGTGAAATGCATATTGAGCTGTGATATTCGCCTATCGTCTGCTTCACGGTCTCCTTCTCGGTCTTTTGAACAGGAGTAAAGGTTTGTTCCTTGTTTAGGATTGGGTCTAAAGTCTGCTTCATTTTTATACTCCTAACACTTGTCTTTTCCTACGCTAATAGAAGTCCACACAGTAACCCTTTACCTTGAGTGGCTCTTGCGCCTTGTATTGGGTGAACATTAGTAAAAAATAAAATAAAATAAAAAATGAGTAAGTTAGACCTAAAAAGACCGAAGTAGTTTGGGGGTCTTATCTGAATTTCTGCTATTATATACAAACCCATGTTTGGGTTGTGATTAATTTGTTTATACATGAAAATGCTAATGCCTCTCGACGACACGTGAGAGAGCGAGAAAGCGTTATTTCACCAAGTCTATAATAAACAGATGTTGGCCGGTGAAGATAGCAGTCTTGCTCTCCTCTCTCAAATCTTTATCATTATTTCGCTTACTCTCCTTCCTTTGCTGACTCTCCCACATGCTTTAGTTTCATGTCATGCTATCTATATCTATCTGTTTTGAGGAGTTCATACTTATCTCGCATGTACGTATGTCTTTCATTCAATGTGTCTTTCATCTCCTAATTTATCTTTTCTTTCTTTCCTTCTATATCACGAGTGGTGAATTTGTATCAAATAGGCGAGAGCCACGTTACTACTTTACGTTGTCTTAAGCCTCTGTTGTATGAAAGGCATTTGTCCCCTTCTATCTTTCCTTCCATTTTCTCTCCATCCTCTTGCCCTCATTCCTATTTCTCATCTTCTTTCTTTCATTCTACTTTCTGTCCTTCTTTCTCTCCCCCTCTACCCTCCTCTCTCCCTCTTTCTCTCCTCCTCTCTCTATCTTCTCTTTCTTTCTCCCTGTTAAAGACATAGTCTGATAGGTGGTTGGTGTAGTTACGTACCAACACGCGGGGATCTTTGTTCAAACCCAAGTAGAAGCCAAGATCTTGAAATTTGATTCTCAAGGAAGACAGAAGCACGCAGCACTTGATATAACTATTCTTATTCCATTCATTTAGTTTTGGTGTGTGTGTGTGTGTGTGTGTGTGTGTGTGTGTGTGTGTGTCCAAAATGATATGTCTGCATTTACGACAGACGGACAGACTGACGGACGTGCGATGAGGGAAGCGAACGATCAAACGTAGATTTTACTAAGATCAAAACTCCCCATGGCGCTGACAATTAGAAAAAAAAGCCTTTTTTATTTATAATTTGATTTCCATTGTTTCTTTTATTTGTCGTGTATTTATAAACTTCAGCAAATATAAAAATAGAATTCTGCGAAGGGGACACTGGCATCAAGGAAGTGAAAAAGGCGCCAAATTTACAGAAGACCTTTTCGAAAACTCCGTGAAAGAAAATGTCAAATTAACAAGAAATGCAAGCACTTCCAAAACGAACGGGCAAAATATTCCACCCACCACTTCTTTCTTTGTGATAAGAATATAGCGTATATATATATATATATATATATATATATAGAGAGAGAGAGAGAGAGAGAGAGAGACAGACAATATTAGTGGTGAATATACACATACATATGCAATTATATATACACATACATATATGTATAAAAATAATTCCAAGAGGATATGATCCAGGTAGAACTCGATGTCCAGGACAGAGTAAGGATATAATAAAAAGACTTAAACACTAATATTCCATGGTCATAATTTATTCCATTGGAATCGTAAGAACGATCCAATTCATCAGACCTACAGATAAGTGAACATTGAAGTCAACACTTGTTGACTTCAATGTTCACTTTTATATTTACATACGCTCTATCTCTGATATTGAGCACTTTATCCCATAAATATAGCACACCTTAAAACTATATTTCTTTATATATATATATATATAGAGAGAGAGAGAGAGGACACTGGGATCAATACTGGGTGGCGACAGTCTTTTTTCATGTTTGAACGCAATCTTCAGGCCATTTGTGTTGGGTAGTAGCATGAATATTTATACACGCTGGTCAATGGGGCATTACGTGTTGCTAGGTCAGGTATTTCCGGGTTCTTGTGTTAACCTAACGCTTATTGAGTAGGCGGTAAAGGTTATATTTTAAATTATTCTGATTCGCTAAATATTAGCATACCATGATGAAAAAAATGCTCCAAACTTAATAAAAACCGTTTTATAGACAAATTATGTATTATCATTTATTATGAGGAAAGCTCAAATGTCATTTTTTTATTGTTAAATTATATTATTGTCCGATTTAGAAAGTTCAAAATTTGATTAAAATATTTTTTTCTTTTATGTTTTTTTTTTTTTTTTTTCTTCAGCACGGGAACCAAAGATAAGTATAGGACATTTTAGCAATAAATATATATAAAGTATATATAAAGTATATATAAAGTATATTAGTATATATAAAGATAAGTATAAGACATTTTAGCGTGAAAAACACATTGATTTGGAAATCATTGCAAAAATTAAATAATTTTCGTCTTCTAATGAAATTTCTTGATGTATTCACAAACAAATGAAATTATTTTAGAAACGCTTTTTTTAAAAAGAATTTTATGAAATTTCGAAAAATTAAATTTTGTTTCTCAATATTTATATTAGTTAAAAGTAGGAGTCCTTGGAGAATTTAAATCCTGAATTTCTTTTTGTAAAACAGAAACACCATTTACCGAAAATCTGCACTGAATCGTAAAATAAAAAATGCAATAAAACTAAGACATTATTTAATTAAAAAAACTTAAAATAAAATTGCTTTTATGAATAAGATAAATAATATAATTGTCTTAAATGCATTTTTATGAATAAGGAATTTTTACAAGAATTGTTTTCATTTTTAAAATTTGAATTAAAATAATTTTTAATTTTTTAAATCTTTTCAATTCCTGTGTAGCTGATGTTCTTTAGTGAAAACTAATATTTACTTATCATAAATGGAAGAGAGCTTCATACAATTCATTAACTTCCCCGAATATTTCAAAGTTTTTTTTTTTTTTATTTCTTTTGGGGGTTGCTTATATTATTTGTTTGTATAGTTTAAATCAGGGTGTGGAAGCTGCGACCTTCTGCAACTTTTGAGCTCGGCCGTGGAGCCAGATAATTTAGAGAAATTAGAGCCAGAGCTGAGGCTAACAAAAAATGCACCAGCTCCCGTTCCAGTTCCCTAAACTAACAGTTCACAATAATGGTTCCTCTTTCTCAACTATAATTAAATTGATCATTATGAGCTTTTGTTAATGGTGATCAAAACTACATTACTAGTGTGGTTTGAGTTGGCTAAAGTTTCTTTTCTGGAACCATTAAGATATATGCACCAAAACATTATATATATATTTTATATAGTCATCATAATATTATTCTTCTTGTAACATCAGTCTTCGTTAGTTAGTGACTTTGTCAGTACGCCTTGGATTCAGTTGCGTCTCTGTCTTTGGGCAGAGTGCACTCAAGGGTGACTCCATCACAAGACAGAGTTGTAACTGTGGAAAATTTTACCAGCCATGTGGAACAGCTGCCCGAGGGATCGGTGCGAGCACCGAGGCCAGCGCAACCGACGCTTGCCTAGGCTCGGGAAATTTTTGTTCCTAGCCCGGAGACGCTTGCCTAGGCTCGGGAAAAATTTTGTTCCTAGCCCGGAGACGCTTGCCTAGGCTCGGGAAAAATTTTGTTCCTAGCCCGGAGACGCTTGCCTAGGCTCGGGAAAAATTTTGTTCCTAGCCCGGAGACGCTTGCCTAGGCTCGGGAAAAATTTTGTTCCTAGCCCGGAGACGCTTGCCTAGGCTCGGGAAAAATTTTGTTCCTAGCCCGGAGACGCTTGCCTAGGCTCGGGAAAAATTTTGTTCCTAGCACGGAGACGCTTGCCTAGGCTCGGGAAAAATTTTGTTCCTAGCACGGAGACGCTTGCCTAGGCTCGGGAAAAATTTTGTTCCTAGCCCGGAGACGCTTGCCTAGGCTCGGGAAAAATTTTGTTCCTAGCCCGGAGACGCTTGCCTAGGCTCGGGAAAAATTTTGTTCCTAGCCCGGAGACGCTTGCCTAGGCTCGGGAAAAATTTTGTTCCTAGCCCGGAGACGCTTGCCTAGGCTCGGGAAAATTTTTGTTCCTAGCCCGGAGACGCTTGCCTAGGCTCGGGAAAAATTTTGTTCCTAGCCCGGAGACGCTTGCCTAGGCTCGGGAAAAATTTTGTTCCTAGCCCGGAGACGCTTGCCTAGGCTCGGGAAAAATTTTGTTCCTAGCCCGGAGACGCTTGCCTAGGCTCGGGAAAAATTTTGTTCCTAGCCCGGAGACGCTTGCCTAGGCTCGGGAAAAATTTTGTTCCTAGCCCGGAGACGCTTGCCTAGGCTCGGGAAAAATTTTGTTCCTAGCCCGGAGACGCTTGCCTAGGCTCGGGAAAAATTTTGTTCCTAGCCCGGAGACGCTTGCCTAGGCTCGGGAAAAATTTTGTTCCTAGCCCGGAGACGCTTGCCTAGGCTCGGGAAATTTTTGTTCCTAGCCCGGAGACGCTTGCCTAGGCTCGGGAAATTTTTGTTCCTAGCCCGGAGACGCTTGCCTAGGCTCGGGAAATTTTTGTTCATAGCCCGGAGACGCTTGCCTAGGCTCGGGAAATTTTTGTTCATAGCCCGGAGACGCTTGCCTAGGCTCGGGAAATTTTTGTTCCTAGCCCGGAGACGCTTGCCTAGGCTCGGGAAATTTTTGTTCATAGCCCGGAGACGCTTGCCTAGGCTCGGGAAATTTTTGTTCCTAGCCCGGAGACGCTTGCCTAGGCTCGGGAAAAATTTTGTTCCTAGCCCGGAGACGCTTGCCTAGGCTCGGGAAAAATTTTGTTCCTAGCCCGGAGACGCTTGCCTAGGCTCGGGAAAAATTTTGTTCCTAGCCCGGAGACGCTTGCCTAGGCTCGGGAAAAATTTTGTTCCTAGCCCGGAGACGCTTGCCTAGGCTCGGGAAAAATTTTGTTCCTAGCCCGGAGACGCTTGCCTAGGCTCGGGAAAAATTTTGTTCCTAGCCCGGAGACGCTTGCCTAGGCTCGGGAAAAATTTTGTTCCTAGCCCGGAGACGCTTGCCTAGGCTCGGGAAATTTTTGTTCCTAGCCCGGAGACGCTTGCCTAGGCTCGGGAAATTTTTGTTCCTAGCCCGGAGACGCTTGCCTAGGCTCGGGAAATTTTTGTTCATAGCCCGGAGACGCTTGCCTAGGCTCGGGAAATTTTTGTTCCTAGCCCGGAGACGCTTGCTTAGGCTCGGGAAATTTTTGTTCCTAGCCCGGATGTCCGCGCTTGGACTCAACACATTAAACCGACCTTGTCTCACAACCTGACCACGCGGGTGTGGGAGTAAATAAAAAAAATGTTAGTACGCCTTGGCTAAATTTTCACCTTTCCCCTTACTAACAATTTCAGCTGGCCGTCTTCGTTTCTTTCTCCATAAGAAAAACTCGATAAAAATATTTTAAGCAAAAGAAAATAAAATCCTACATACTGTATGGAACAAAAAAATTAGCTAGAAAGAAGACCACTAAATTCAAACTATCTTTATCAGTGTTATCTATATATATATATATATATATATATATATATATAAAAGTGAACATAGAAGTCAAGACTTAGAGGCGACAGTCTGTTTCATGCTGGACGCAATCATCAGGCCAGCTGACGTGGCCTGACGATTGCGTCTAGCATGAAACAGACTGTCGCCTCTAAGTCTTGACTTCTATGTTCACTTTTATATTTACACACGCTCTATCTCTGATATTGAGCACTTTATCCCATAAATATAGCCCACCTTAAGACTATTATAAAGAGCAAAATGAATAAATAAAACTTCCCTGGCTTGGTTAGTGAAATCGCCAATTCAAGAAAGGAAATTCGCGACTATGTGTGAAGTAAATTTTCAACGAATGAGAAGCCTCGTCTTGAAGAAACTACAGACAGAAACAAAGACAGAAATTCTCCAGCCCATGTTACAAGTAAATATTCAACCACTAGGAATAAAATAATTTCTCTATTAATTTCAACCCATTAAACAAATAAAACAAACGTTGAAAGAAGAAGATATGACCTTCAATAATGAATAATAATTACAATATATTTTATTGTTTGGCGGTAGTAAAATGTCTTCTTTGCTTTGTGCTACTGCAATTTGAACAGTTGAGAAACACAATGCACATCAGCATTATGCTGGTCATGAAGACAATAAATCTGCCATATTGGAGAAACTAAAAGATGGAAAGCTAAAGTAGAGACAATTATTCCATTCTGTATTAAATTCAGGAAATGCTGCAACGGAAGCAAGCTATAAAGTTGCATATTTGCCTGGAGAAAAAAAAAAAGACCATTTAGTGATGCAGAGCTCATAAATGAATGCATTTTAGAAGTCGTCAAATGTTTTGATCCATTTTTTTTTACCAACTTTCAAGAAGGACTAATATAGATTGACAGCATGAATTGGCCAGTCATGAAACATAGCAGCTCCAAAATACAGAGTAGAAATAATCTGTAAAAAATGTTATAAAGTTTAATGTCCCTAGTTTTAAGTATAGCTAAAATAACTAATGTGATTTCAGGCATTACTGTAAATCAGTTAGCAAATGTTTTCCGTGAACTTCAAATTCGTATTACCCTTTGTATTGCTAATGATGGAGGACATGTGGAAACTTAAATAAAATTTCAATAAAAACTTAAAAATATAGATTTACTTCTTTCTAATCCTTTTTAAAAATTATTTCTATCGCAATTACAAATAAAGTTATAAATTTTTTAAAACTGCGCACGAACTTTATGGTCATCTGTATAATAAAAAAAAAGACAATATATATTTCTCTTTGGCTTTGGATGAATCGACAGATTCACTGATTCGTCACAAGTATTGTAGTCCATTCGTGCAATAATTGACTATTTTCAATTATTTGAAGAATTACTTGCTTTAGGAAGGAAAAACACGAGGAATAGATATTTTTAATAACTTCAAAGAGAAATGTCATAAGGTTGGGCTGAATCTCACTAAATTGCTAAGTGTGTGTATTGATAGTGCGCTCCAGCTATGAAGGCTAAAAATGAAGAATCTGTTGCACATCTAAAAAAAGAAAGAAAAGGAAACTACAGTTCTAAATGCCCTGACTTCTTTTCGTTGCTTTCTACCCCAGTAACATCTCTGTGCAAAATCTGCTATTTTAAATAACTCCTTACAAAAGATTATAAGTCTTGTGAGCTATATACAAGGAAATGCCGTTTTATAATGTCTGTTTTCAGTATATTATATATTTGTTAGATTCTATTTTATGCATTATTTACCTAAGATATAAAATGTGTAACTATTTAAAAAACACTTGAAGGACGATGAATTTCAATGTGGTGCTCATGCATAAAAACGTTCTTCAACCCTTATTTAAAGCGCATTGTCCTTGTATATAGTGCATATATTTGCATTTTCCTTGATGTTTTACAAGGTATTCGTTTTTAGTTTTTTGATTTTTAAATAAGGTAAAAACATTTGTTTTCGTGTCTGCATTTTGAGATAAGTTCTGATCGTTTATTTCGTAGTTTGTTTTGATCTGGGAAGGAGATTATAAGTATATTCTCCTCCATGCAAAGTTTAAAGTTTTTAGATTTATTACTGTAGGATGATGTTATTTGCATTATTTTGCATGATATTTTGGGTATATTTTGGCTTTGGTTTTTAACTTTTCATATATGTTTAAAAAGGATTCTGCTGTTTGCGTAATTACTTTTGGTAAAATATATTTAGCGTACGTAGTTTCTGTTTCCAAGGTCCTTTACGTATATTTTTCTTCTTTAACTGTTGGTTTTACGGTAGCTTGGTATATTATTTTACTTTGTCGGCAATTGCTGTTTAAGGGCATTCATACTTTGCTCTGTAGTTACAGTTGTGTTTGATTTGTGTGAGTGATTTTTTTTTTACTTATTTTTCTGTTCTGCTTTTTTATTATTTGGGACATTTTCGCGGTGCAGCTGTAGCTGACTTTTATTGTATTTCTGTCGAATATCTTGTGTAGTGTAGAGTGCTTGATGCGGGAAGTGTTTAAGGATGAGTTTAATGAGTATTTTTCCTACGTTTGTTTTTTAAGTTGTTGTTGTTGTACGATTGGTTAAACTATATGATTTTTTTTTTCTGTTGGCTTTTTTTTACTGTGTTGTGTGTATGTTAATGTTGCTAAAAATCCACTGTCTAATATCGAACTCGCTAAATTATGGCATCCAAATCTAACTTCGGCTTGTCGTCTATTTTTGCTTAAATCAGTTGCGTTTCGTCTTCGGGACATAAATAAAACGAGCCTTGTCTCTGAGATGCAATTTACGATGTAGTATCTCCCATTACACTAAAAGCGGTAGGATCAGCAATACACCCTGATGCCTGCGGCAAAAGTCTGTAGAACTGGGTATTTTTACCTTTATACATACGTACGCATGTAGAGATTCTACCTCCACCGCATTAAACCTGATTTTATGCCATATTTGCCCTCGGTGACGGTGGTCATCTAAATAAATAGTCTAAGGTAGTCTCTCAAATAGTAGGAGTGCAAATTAGAAAAGAACAAACAGCTATCTTGATAGATAGACTGATGACTAGAAAAAAAGATTGTCTTTTTGTTTATAGTGCATTTCACAAGTGATAATCTTCTTTATGTTCACTGTTAATCCGTTTATATCGGCTGACCTATACAAGTGAAGTTAGAATGTCCCTCGGGGGTCAGGGGCGGATTATGTTTGTGTGGGGTCTTTAGCATATGTTATAAAGGGGCTCTAATATTGTTTTGTTTTTTTAATTCACATAGGGATTAAATCCCGAATTATTTACAAGCCTATAGCGATAGGGATGATAAAACAGGTAAATATTTATTCTCCATCCAAATATGATAAACAAACCCAGAAATATATGAGGCAAATGATTGTAACGAGATATGTAAGTAGATTTAACAACTTCGATATATGATGTTACCTGAAATGATGAGTAATTAAAAATGCAGTTCCCTCAAAAATGTAAATATGAACATTTCTTAATGGTTAAGATGGTGATTTCACTTGACAACTTGAAAGTATTTAATGCTGGGTCCGTAACCTTTGTTACATTTGCTACGAGGTTAATCCGACTCTGAGAAATTTCCTGTCAACAATCGAGATAGCACTACTTGACAACGGGTACATTATTTAGACTGTTCTAGTTCTACGTGCCATGCTTAATGGATGTCAGTTATCAGTTATCTCCTGTTAATTTCCCTCTCCAAGTTCTCGACTACCTTAACCGGGTATTGAACTCATACTATTTGTCCTCAAGGACACATGGGACAGTGGATAAAGGTGTTAGTTAGGTCCAGTGACAGGACCCAAAGAGTGTGAGTTCAATACCCGGTTAAGGCAGTGGAGAACTTTCAGAAGGAAATTAACAGGAGATAACTGATAACTGACATCCATTAAACATGGCACGTGAAACTAGAACAGTTTACCCCAGTGAGCGAAATAAAAGGTTCAGTTCGACATTCCAACCACCTGAAGAAGGCCGGAGCGTACAACGGCCAAAACGTTGTAATAAATATGGCGACAAAGATGAGGACAATAGTCCGAATAATGTAAATAATACCTCATCTCAGAAATATAGACAGATATTGACAATGGGTGTCATTCACCTTTCATCTGAATTTTCTGATCTTCCACGATCTGATATCTTTTAACATAAATATCTATTTTTCTTTTTTTTTTAACCGAATTCACCCAAGCAAGGCAAAAATGCCACTAAGACACAAGGAAAAATTAAGGAGCGAGAACTATAGAAGAGTAATCAGTAAGGCAGTAGATATCGATTGGCATTGCATTCAAATTTTTGAAGATTAAAGTTGGCTAGAAAGCATGGAGCCAGAAGTGAGTTCCACAAGCGAGAAGTGTGGGAAAATAAACTGTTAGCATAGAAATGGTTACATCTAGCCACCTCAACTGTAAGTTGATGAGATCTTGTCGCCAGTCTAGTACTGCACTTAAATGGAAATGGTCTAGGTACTATGGCGAAGAGCTAATCCAAACAGTTGCCATGAAAGTATTTATAGAAAAGGCACAGGGAGGCAACTTTACAGGGGTAGCAAAATGACTTAAGCTGAGACACCAAATCAAGATAAATAATTGTATTTCTGTTTCTTTGAATTTTATCTAGGATCTATAGATATATAGTGGGAGCACCAGACCATATGTGACAGTAAAACCACTAAGACGTAAGGTTATACTAGGTGTGGAAGAATAAAAAATATTTTAAAAAGCCCAGAAACATTACTAAGGAGCGAGAACAAAAGAAGAGTAATTAGGATGACAGTAGATAGTGATTGAAATTACATTTAAATTTTTGAATATCAAAGTTGACTGGAAAGTATAGAACCGGAAGAAAGTTCCGCAAGTGTGAGAAAAGAAACTATAAACTCTTACAGTTACATCTCGCCCAAAACAAATAATAATGGTATTGCTGCCATATATGGTCTGGAGCCCCTGCTGTTTGCCTCAGGGTTCTTGATAAGATCCAGAGACGGATATGCAATGTAATTGGCCCTGATCTGTCATCTCGTCTGCAGTCGCTCTCTCACAGACGCGCCGTTGCCTCGCTCTGTCTTTTTTACAAATACTTTCACGGTAATTGCTCCGATGAGCTGCTTTCGCCGGTCCCCAGGCCTCATGAATTTAAGCGTCCTACGAGGCTGGCATCCCGTTCCCACCCCTTCACCGTTGAAACTGTTAGATGAAGACATCTCTTCTATTCCAATAGCTTCATGTCTCGCACATCTCGCCTGTGGAACTCCCTTTCTTATTCCTGTTTCCCTGACAAATATAATCTCCAACTATTTAAGTTGCCTTGATCTATCCACTTCCCTTCTCCACATCCTTTCCCCTTTCATTCCTATCTGCTCTCACTCCAAATCTTCTGTAACCCCCTTGCCTTGATCGATCCACTATCTTTCTCCACATCCTCTCCTTTACCACTCCTACCTGCTCTTCCTCCAAACCTTCTGTAACCCCTTGCGTGTTAGTGGCTTCCAACCTTGCTTGGGGTGAAAAGCTTAAAAAATAAATAAATAAATAATTTCAGGAATAATTTGGATACTCGGTTGCTCAGTCGCCATGTTCATCTGACTTTGAGCTAACCGCTTAGTATAGAATCGTAAAATAAAAAATGCAATAAAACTAAGACATTATTTAATTAGAAAAACTTTTAATTGCTTTTATGAATAAGATAAATAATATAATTGTCTTAAATGCTTTTTTATGAATAATGAATTTTTACAGTTCTTAATGTTCTTTAGTGAAAACTAATATTTACTTATCATAAAGGGAAGAATTTCATACAATTCATTAACTTTCCCGAATAAAGTTTGTTTGTCTATATTTCTGAGATGAGGTATTATGTACAGTATTTACATTATTCGGACTATTGTCCTCATCTTTGTCGCCATATTTGTCACAACGTTTCGGCCGTTGTACGCTCCGGCCTTCTTCAGGTGGTTGGAATTTCGAACCGAACCCTTTATTTCGATCACTGGGGTAGACTGTTCTAGTTCCACGAGCCATGTTTGATGGATGTCAGTTATCAGTTATCTCCTGGTAATTTTCCCTCTGAAAGTTCTCCACTGCCTGAACCGGGTATTGAACTCACACTCTTTGGGTCTGTTACTCGATCTAACCAACGCCTTTATCCACCGTACCATGTGTTCGAAATTCCAACCACCTGAAGAAGGCCGGTGCGTACAACGGCCGAAACGTTGTGACAAATATGGCGACAAAGATGAGGACAATAGTCCGAATAATGTAAATACTGTAAAGTTTGTTTGTTTTTTATTTCTTTTGGGGGTTGCTTATATTATTTGTTTGTATAGTTTAAATCAGGGTGTGGAAGCTGCGACCTTCTGGGTCATCACATGCGGCCTTCTGCAACTTTTGAGCTCGGCCGTGGAGCCAGATAATTTAGAGAAATTAGAGCCAGAGCTGAGGCTAACAAAAAATGCACCAGCTCCCGTTCCAGTTCCCTAAACTAACAGTTCACAATAATGGTTCCTCTTTCTCAACTATAATTAAATTGATCATTTTGATTTTAACTATTTACACTATTGATATTGTTCGGGCTGGTGTCCTCATCTTTGTAGTCATATTCGCGACACATGAACCAGTGGATAAAAGTTTTGGTTAAAGTAATCCAGTGAGTTGACCCAAAGAGTTGTGAGTTCAAAAACTTGGAAAGTTACTAAAGGGAAACAACTGAAACTAAGATATCTAGAAAAGGTATGGCACGTGGAACTAGAACAATTTACACCGGTAGACGAAATAAAGCGTTCGTTTCGAAACTCCAGTGTATATCACCTGAAGAAGGCCGAAACGTAAATATGACAACAAAGATGAGGGGGAAACAGTCCGAACCATGTAAACAGTGTAAATAAATTTTGATTTTAAAATTTATCATTTTAAAAGAGTACCAAAAATTTAAGAAAGAAACAAAGTTTGTTTAAAAATTTATAATTTCTTGGAGAGGGGGGGTAATATTCGCGATAAGTAGGTTTTTTTTTGTTTTTTTACATTATTTGAGGTGAATTTACAGAAATGATCGCATATATCATTATTTTGAACATGCTTCTGTTATTCTCACCGTGTTTATTTCTCTGCTTTTCTTACTTTTCTTTCCGCGATGAAGAGAAGTTTGGACTCTAAGAAAAAAAGGGGGGGTCGGGTTGAGAAATCTCTTAGAGTCCAAACATCTCTTCTCGTCTGTTTTGTCCATTTGTTTGCGGCTACAAACACTCATGCGTGACTTTTTAACGGATAAGCATATTTTTTTTATCTCTTAAATTATGACTCAATTCTCCCTCACACACACGCTCATTCCCCCCCACTAACCTCCCACTAACCCCCACTAACCCCCCCCCCCCGTCAATTCGGTGTGTTTCACGTGAGGGCGTTTGCTCATTTTCACTGACTCTGCTTTTCCCCCTTCTCCCTCCCAAACCACTTCCTTCCACCTTGCAAAAATTAATTCCTCTCGCACTGACATACATTGGGACGCCGCCGGTGCCGCCGCCTCCTCCGACTCTTCAAATGTTGTACGTCAACAAAAACTGCCAACACCCGACTGCACTGTCGATACGAACGAATAATCAACTCCATTAAAGTCTCTTCAAGGCGCGGTTTTAGTTTTTGTGTGTGTGTGTGTGTGTGTGTGTGTGTGTGTGTGTGTGTGTGTGTGTGTGTGTGTGTGTGCGTTTTTTGGGGGGGTGTCCAATGGCTTTGCCTTCTAAGAGTGTAAAATCCGGTGAGAGTTATCTACCCTTGACATCAGTTAGCCTCTCAAGTGGTTCTGCCTTGAAACTTCTGCCTTAATTGGTCCGTACGAGCAGCTCTCGTGAAGAGGAGAAAATAAAACTTGTCGATATTCATGGATTTTACAAGTAAGCGCCTTCAGTGTTTCCCAACATTCTTTCAACCAGCACCCACCTTGGCCACAAACATTTTTGTCAACGTCCCCAACCCCGCGGCGTCAAATTAAATTTCGATTATTATTCTGAATTCATCTTTCATTGTAAGATAACACTTAGGTATTAGTGCAAAAATAATTGTAATATTGTTTTCATTTCTATTATAAATGCCAATGATTAAAATGCTAAAAGAAAACCTTTTATTCAATGTTTCTGATGTAATGGAATAACCTGTCACCCCCATGAGTGACTACACTATAGGTATCTGTAAGTCAACGGACTACGGAGACCAGCGGGGATTGTGGGGAGGGTGGTTATTACGAACATTATTTTGTTTAGTTTCTAGTAAATAATTTTGTTTCATATTGTACATACTCATTGGAGATTTTTTAAATTGTTGTTTTATCCCCCCACCCAGAGATAATGAAATGTACATATGGAGACTATTTAGGATTTTCATAGAGACAATGAGGTATTATGGTGGGTGTAGTAAGAAAGGTAGGTAAGAATGTGTTGTTTTGGTGTTAGAACTATTGTTTGTATGTTTGGGTCAGTCATTGTGGCTAGTTAAGTTTAAAGTTAAGACAGAAGAAGACCGTCCTTTTCCCCTATCCCCATTTTGGCCTTGTGCCACATTTTGTACCATCATACAAATAAATATCACCAGCTGGGATCTGTTACTCGGCTCTTAACTGCTACCGAACTCTCTTCGGGCAGAGAGGTATCCGGACGAGGCTATGCCGAAGGACAGTCTCGTCCGGGGAAGTAGACAGACCCGAACTCGTTTATGCGGGTTTACGGGGAATGTTTGGCCGAGCCTACGGGCTCGGATTGCCTCACATTAAATTCGGCCTTGTGCCACATCCTACCTCGTGAGGAGGCTGGTAAATATTGTCTAGCTGGGATCTGTTGAGTATGACTCAGACTTACGCAAGAACTACCGACCTTCCAATAGTATCACTCACTACTGGATTGACTTGCGATGACCTTGTGCATAACTGTTACCTTATTTCTTATTGTACTGGTTTTTTACAATTTTACTTATTTTATCCACCTTGTTTTTCAAGTATATATTCCTATTAGCACGGAATATAACATATAGGAAGTTGAAAAAGCAATGAAGAAAAATTTGATAGCTTTCCACAGCACTTTCAGAAATTTCCTTTTGTAGCCAATATTGAATAATTTTTGAAAATTTGAAAAAAAAGATGGATAAATGTCCACTGCCCCGCAGAGTATGTTCACACTCCACCCCACCAAATGAAATAAAACTCCCAGTGCCCCCTTTCAACATAACAGAACCCACAAGGAGCTGCTAGAGCCCACGCTGGGAAACATTACCCTAAATATTACGAGGAAAAATTTTTATTACTACAATTATTTTCCCATTTCTTTTTTACCTGTATTGACCTAACATAGCATAAAATAGTGGCACTGAGAGAAGATGAAACACTTTCCAATATGAATGGCTTTCGAGATGAACTTAAAACATCACATTACAGAAATCATCCAAGCATGGCGCCACAAAATAAATTTATTTTAACTATTCCTGATTTTTACTTACATTATTTACACTTTGACTAGTGTCTACATCTTTGTTGTTATTATCACAGCGTTTCAGCTGCTCTGCTCTTCGGCCTTCATCAGATGTTTGTCGATTCGGATAACTTTCAAGGAATTTCAAACTGCAAACTTTTATTTAACCCACGGGATTAGAAGATTCTCTTATAATCCACTAGATGATTATCCCATCGCCTAAAGGAATAACGATTATCCCATAGATTAAAGCGTTAATTTGATGACATAGTAATTCTGAGTGCTTGAAGGCAATCTGTAACGGAACCCTTTATTAAATCTACAAGGTAAGATTGGTATCGTCCTGTGGTCTATGTTTAGGGGAGATAACTCGTTCTCTTTTTAGACTGATGAAGGCGGAGATCGCAATGACCGAAATGTTTTAATAATAATAGCGTGTTTTAATATGGTATGTATGTGGGTATGTAATTGTGTTGGAAATAGCGTTTCTTTCCTATAAACTTACTATTTTCTCTTTTTCAAAACTACTTTTTCAACTGTTTTAATAGACACTCAATTCTACCACCTTTACTTGCATATAGCAAAAGAGAAGGGATTTCCATTATCCATCCCTCCACTTCGGAGATGCCTTAGCGTTGGTTGAACTGCTCCAAAATAGCTTTTCTTTTCAAAGTGGTCAAACCATTCAGTCCCGCTGACACCTTTCCCTTTGGTTATGGGTTACTGTTATCTCTTCTTTCTTTTTTTTGACAGCACATCTAAGTTTGTTTTTCTTGATATTTATTTATGGAAATGAAGTCCAAAATATGGCACAAGGCATAAAATGGAGATGGATGGTCTTTCTTGTCCTACATTTTAACTAAGCTCGTCGTCACAATCTCTGACATATTCGTACAAACATTGTTCCTTTCATGAACTCTTCTCCTTGACACTTGTCAGTCACCCTACGGACCCCATAGCATTTCTCAATCACACTCCGACTACTTCATCTGTACAATTTCTTTTGGAGAGATGAGGAGGAGGAGGAGGAGGAGGAGGATGATAACGACGACATTTTTAATTTTTTTCACAATGAAAGAAGCTATTTCCAAAAGCCAAAGAAAAACGATTGTTAGTATTAGAAATCTCCACAATCATAAACAAGGCAGAAATATCAGTTAACCCGAAAAAGTGCGGGAATAAAAAAAAAAAATAAAAAATTCAATGAATCACTCAGCACACACTCACATAGACATGAACTCCTTCAGACACAATAAAGAAAAGAAGAAAAAAGACAAAAGACGTCCCGCACCTACCAGAGAAATGCTGAAAATGTTGTCTCTCAATGGAGAAGAGGTGGGGGATGTAAAAAAAAGAAAAGGGAAACAAAAAGGGGTCGATGAGCTTAAATTCTCTACCGAAGTTAAATATTTAAAGTCCAACTCAAAGTACATTGACCTAAACTATCCTAATACAAACTCAGAGATAATTCTTCTCCCGATTTATTACTTTTTTGTTTGTTTGTTTTTTAATTCTGCAAGAAGAGTGTCATCCGAGTACTCACGGAAAAGATTTTCCATTTATCATTTTCTTTTCACCCCATGCAAGGTGATAGTGCCACTAAGACGCAATGAGGGAGAAAGAAAATGAGAAAGACGACAGTAAGATGAAAGGACTGTAAAAGAACAAGATTCAGGAAGACAGAAGATAATGATTAATGTTGCGAATAAATCTTTGAAGCTCTAGGTAACTAGAAGCAAGAAGCCGGAAGAGTTTCACAGGCGAGAAGTTCGAGAAAAGGAACAATTAGAATAAAACTTCCGGTTGCATCTAGCAGTTTATACAGTAAAACGATGAGACCATTCTGCCAATCTAATACTACTCTTAAATTCATGTAGTCCAATGAGTAAAGTTTATCAGAAAAATTGCCATTGAAATATTTATAGAAAAAAAGAGGAAATCCGCGTTATAGCGGTGGGATAGTGACTAAAGTCGAGATGCCAGGTCAGCACCGATATCATTACAGACACTTCTTTGGATTTTGTCAAGAAGCATCCGGGTCACACTCTTCTTCGTTTTTTGACTTTGAAATTTTATTTACTATTTTAGTTTTTCTTCAATAGGAGTAGATAGGTTCGCCTATCGTCCAGTTCATACACCTCCTTGGTCTTTTGAGGTTTATCCCTTGTTCTTCATTTACAATTGGGTTTTAGTTTCTTCTAAAGTATTTTTCATTCTCTTTCGCTCATTGTAGACCCTTGCCTCTTATATAAAAATTTAAATTACCCAAAGACTAAATTAGTGATTTTTTTAGTTCAAAATGTAAAAAAAATTTAAATTTGAAAAAAAGTATTAGGAAAAGAGAACACGTGACTTTCTTAGCCGAAGTGTTGAATAAGACGCAAAACAAACAAAACTCGACTACAACGCGAAATCTAAAAGGACAAACATTTATTACACAAACAGAAAATTTACATACAAAAGCTTACACAAAAATTTCCTTTGGTACGCGTTATACAAAAACTAAGGCAAGGTAACGATCAAGTACACAAAACAAAAAAAGATTAGCCTTTTCGAAGGTGAAACAAAAAGAGGGAAAAACTTTGAGGAAGAGAAAATTGGAAAAAGCAGCAAATAAAAAAGCACTCCACCTGATATCAACAACTAATGAGTAACTTTATTTTTCTGCTCTAAAATATAAAAATGTTATTGCCAGCTGGGTTGATTAAAGACCTACGCCGGAAGAACGAGACCATATGTGGTAGAAATGCATTGCCGATTGGTAGATTCATAAATGTGCAGGATGGTTTCTAGCGAGCAGTACCAGACTGTCCCGTTCTGGGTATGACGATAAACTACATCCGCGTCTTCGGTATGACGATGAACTACGTCCGCGTCCGTGGTATGACGATAAACTGCATCCATGTCCAGGGTATGACGATAAACTACATCTGCGTCCTCGGTAAGACGATAAACTACGTCCAACAGCAAGGCCTCTGATCAGGAGGTTTTGAGGAGCGTGGAACCATCTCTTAATTGCTGGTGTTCCTAGGCTCACCATGACCCTGTTAGGGTCTCGGCTATGGGTAAATAATTAACACCCCCCCCCCAAAAAAAAACTGGGGTCAAAACACTATTAAAGTGTAAATATAGGTTTTAATACCGGAAATACTTTTTGTAACAAAATTATTACCAGCAATACATTTTTGAAGAAAAAAATATTACCATCAACAAAATATTTTGTCGGCATTAAATAACCCGTTGAGGTTGATATGCCGTAAAACAAAAAGCAAACCAAACCAGACTATATTTCTCTTCTTTTGATATTAAGAACTAAATCTGATTATCTGTGAAATGGGCGAAAGCCAACCTCGCTTTACTCCTGATTACTATCGGGCATTTCTATTTCTTCTAGTTCAGCTAGTTTTAACTTATTAGTATATTTTGTTTAATGTTTGTTTTCTAACTGATCCCATTTAATAAAACTAACATGATCTGCCGGTTCTTTTATTCTGTAGTAGGGTTTACATTTTCTTTCTTTTTTTATCTAGTTTTCCCGATCTCACTTGTATTTTATAATATATGGAATCTCCATTATTCTTTCTATTGCTCTCACCCCAGATTTTCTTTTCTTTTCTTTTTTTTTAACTTCTGAACTCGTCTACTCCACCCTCATCTTGCTTCTACGAATGTTTTATGTTGTTGAATGATTCATTTGTGGTGTTCTTCTCTCGTGTATTTCCTATCGTTGTTTCAAGTTTTAAGTTGTCCACAGACAGCAGGACATCCCAACAAAATAACATAATAGAGCAAAATCTTGGTTGCCTTCTTTATTAAAAAGGCACAGCAGCTGAATGATGACTGTCTCAGTTCTCACAATTGTTAATTTTGCTAATGTGTCGCCATCTTTGCATTACTCGGCTTCCGTCATTTCACCACCGCCAAACTTTCTTTCTTTCTTTTAATTCTTTCATGGCAATTGTTCTGGTGATCTTTCCTCTTTGGTACCTAGACTTTCTGAATTTAATTCCAGTACTAAATTGGCGGCAAGAGTTCATCATTGTTGACTTGAAATAGCTAGATGAAACCGCAAGTTCTATGCTAACACTTTCTTCTCTCGCACTTTCCATTTGTGGAACTCTCTTCCGGCCTCTTGCTTTCCAGTTAGCTTTGATCTTCAAAAATTTAAATACAATGTCAGACGTTATCTTCTGTTTTTTTAGTTCCTGTTCTTTTATTGTTCCCTTTCCTCATATTCTCTTACAGTCAGCAACTCCTTGCGTCTTAGTGGCTTTATTGCCTCGCTTGGAGTGAAATTATTAAACAAAATTTACTAAGTAAAATGGACAGATGATGATATGTCTTCAAGCTCTTGAGTCTGTTTCATAATCTCATTAGTACTTTCTTCCCTATTATCCGGCAAATGTTTGCAATTGGGTGCGGGTGCTATATGGCGAAAATATTTCTACTAGACTCCAGCCTGTCACTGTTTATCCGACACTGAATAAATATCGGTCAGCTGCTTAACCAATCTACAAGACTAACTGGATACATATGTATAGCTAAAAAAAAACCGAGGCATGTTGGAATCACCTTTCAAAATAAACAGGTGGCACGATTTCTCTAGAGCGGCCAACTTTTCGATCAACAATTAAAAGAAACATACTGACAGATATTTGGCCAAATATTTGCCGCTTCTCGGCGAATCCTCGCCTCCACGCCGCTGTGAGACAGCAGATAAAGTCTGCTTCTAAACTACTTTACCTAGTTTCTATTAGTAAATCAGTTATATGGTTTAATGGTTGCGGTTGTTTAAGAAATTTGATGGAGAGGTTAAGACCCGAAGAAACGAATACATGGAGAGTTTTATACATATATTTATATAAAGAAAAATATTGTTCACAAAAGAATAAAAAAAAGAAAATTATATTTCTGTGTGTACGAATAGCTCAAAAGGGGGGAAAAACATTTATGGGATTAATGGCTAAGCGTGTATGTGCCACGTAGTTGTGTTGAGATTAAGCAGTCGACTTGCCAGGGACTATGAAGTCTCGGAAGTAAGGGAACTAAATACGTCTACTATTTACTGCATCCTGTAGCAAAAAGAGAACGTGGTGGTTTAGGTCCTTTTCTTTTATAGTCCTGGCAAACAAGACAAGGTAATCTCTACGATGATTTCATATTTAAAAACAACTATCTATTCGAGTTAATCGAAAAACCGGAATTATACAGCCTGTTTATCTTCGATTCTACAAGGTTTATTTATTAATTAACCGTTTAAATATGTATATTTCCTGCAGGCTTTTTACTAGAATTGTTTTCACAAAACGCTGGCACGTGCTAAAATCGTCATAGTATTGTTGAAATTATCGCTAATATTTTTGGTCGAGATTTACAAAACTCTACGTTACGTTCAAATTCGCAAACCAATCGATGAATTTTGAATAAGCTGATTTTTTTTTTTTTTTTTTTTTTTTTTTGGACAATACTTTGGCAAAAAGCCGACTTCTCAGTTTGATAAATTCTTTAATTTAATTTTAAAGGTTTTCATGGTAAATGATTTTTTTAAATTTCTTTTTTTTCCTTTTTCCATTTCAACAGCGAAGAATAAATTCTTAAGATTTCTTACTCTTGAGCATGCAATATACATGCGTAGACATTTCTTTCTGGAGTCAGATTCGTTTTGAAGCGTTTGGCCTTATGATTTGTTTATAGTTCTTGCAAACGCAAAGAGAACTGGGAACTGGATTCTTGTCCATTCGAAAGTGTATTTAGATGGTTTAAGAATAAACTTTATTTCTACTCCCTTTACCTGTTTGCACTTCTCCCCAGAATTTGGCTTCGATCGGTCAATGTATGGCTATTTTAGACGGTGTGACGGACGAACTAACAGAAGTCACAAAATTTTATATATAGATTGTACCTATTTTATCCCACCTGATCATTTCGAACGGATCAACAGGGGATTATCCGTCTATTCGGGGGAATGGATATGCTTCATTTTTTTTTCTCGCTTGACAAACCATACATCAGGTGTCCATGTCTTTCGTAATTCCCTTCCATCAACCCGGTCAATAGTAATGTCTACTTAGGAGTTCATACATTTCTTTCTCTCTGCCTACAGACTCCAACTTGTCATCGCACTGCCTCAACGTTTTAACTGATTTACATTCGTCACACACACACACGATGTAAATGTCGCCGTTTTATTTCTCATTGGAAAGTTAACTGACCATTCCATGTAATGCTATTTATTTATCCGCCAAGGTGTTCACGTTTCCATCGAACTCTATAACTCTCTTCCGTTATTATGTGACACAAGTCCCACTTCTCTTGCAGCTGAGGGATTGTTTTTATTTTTTTTTTTTTTTTTTTTTTGTTATTGTGAAGATATTTTGCCTGAATGTGTCAGACTTTGTGCAAGTGCTTTTATTATTATCATCATCAATAATCATCTTTCCAAAGAGAAGTTTTAAGTACCTAATTACCAAAATCCCCCCCGCCCGGTGTCTATGAGTAAAAAGGGCAATGCAGGAGAGTTATCTATACATGTTTAGGGCGTTTTGTTAAGATGCAGAGGTTTTGGCGGATGATATATGCAGCCCCACCCAAAGTAATCTTTTACAGCTCTGAGGTGATGATGTGTCCAGGAATTGTACTCACATGATTTTCGGTACCCCTCTTTATCCAACCCAATGCCCCCCTATCCCCAAAACAGGGATCATCGTAGTTTTAAGTTTCCAGATCGTTTTTTACTTTGATTTGAAGGTCCTGATAATTTGATAGTTTTTGAAATTCCTTTTTAGAAACATTGGAATCCTGCGGACAAATCCTATCAATTCGTTGGCAGGTTCCATTCTTGTAATTTTTTTTATGACTGTCTGGTCTAT
Organism: Acanthosepion esculentum; assembly: GCA_964036315.1. Taxonomy (NCBI): domain Eukaryota; kingdom Metazoa; phylum Mollusca; class Cephalopoda; order Sepiida; family Sepiidae; genus Acanthosepion; species Acanthosepion esculentum. Next base: position 1,670,200 of record OZ038502.1, on the reverse strand, counting down.
TTGCATGAATTTTTCTGTCTGTGAGGATTTGGGAAATTCCACAGTAAAGTCACTCCATAACCAATTTTGACATCATTCGGGGGGGGGGTTTGGACCCGGGACTTCAATACCATTAAGTTCTAATAGACATGATGATGGTTGTTGCTGCTGCTGCTGCTAAAATTATCCCCATCTTTACCATCTCCTTTATTATTGTTATTATTATTGTTGTTGTTGTTGTTGTTATTATTGTTATTATTGTTATTATTAATATCATCATCATCATCTCATACTGTTCTTTTCGGCTAGTTAACTCCTATTTCCGCCATGTCTAGATTATGAGGTCCTGTAATTAACAACTGTTTTACTTGCTTTTGTAAATAATTTTCATATTGCATAAAAACAGCGTTTTTTTTATTTGTTTTTTTTTTTTTTTTTTTTTTTTGCTTTTTGTTTTTTGGGGGTTTTAATTCGTATATTACTGTTCTCCCTCCGCAAAATTGTGCATCTGGGACGAATTAGGACTTCATAGAGAAATTGCAACATTATGCTGTTTGCTGGACGAATGAGTATTTGTGAAGTTTTCATGTAAGTTAAGAAAAAAATAATCGAATAAATGAGTTTTATGTCCTTTTAATGTCGTGTCCCTTTAGAACATAGACGATCATGACTCTCCACACTTTTCTTTTCTGTATTATTTGACAGATGTCCTTGGGAAAGATAATAGAATGGTTACCTGTTGTCTTCTTGATTTGGCATTCAGTTTTCTTTCTCTTGCATTTGGTTGCTGCCCAAAGCTAGAGAGGTCAGTCTACTCTGCTATTTAACCCTTAGAAAGGGAGATGAAATGGCTTTCCTGAGAAAGTGAACGCAAACAGTTAGGTCGGAATTCGAACTCGCTTCACTGATTTCACATTCTGCTGTTGATACCCGTGACACTGCTATCATGTAAAAGTGATAACCACCCTTCTTCTTCTCACTTTTAAGTTTTGTACCGTTTGCCGGGGGGGGGGCTACCTTGGGAGCACTTTGTAATAATTACAAAAGCAAATACCATAACTTTATTTAGAGCCTGAATTAGGTTCCTGTTATTCATTCACCAACTCTGTCATGATGACTTGTATAAAAGCTCCTATAGTTTCTGCTTATGATTTGTCTAAACTCAGTCTTTCAATCGATTGGAATTGATGATGTCTATTTGGTAGATTCTTGTTCTAACTGCTAAGAGACAAATAAATGGCTATCCACAGCTTCCTTGTGTTTTGTCGTTTTAAGTACCTTTTTACTACCCACCCTTTTTTTTTACTACCCACCCTTTTTTTTTACTACCCACCATTCTTTGTCTGTTCTGTTCTCTCTTCACATAAACTCGTTAAGTAGGTTAATCGATGTTTTCTCCATGCTTCGATTACCTTCAGCGTATCCTGTAAGTGCGTCCTGTAAATGTTCATTCTTCATCATCCATCCCTGACATTTTGGGGGTTTTGTTCTGGCTTTTCCTTACAGTAGGGGTTTGTTCCGGAAACCGATTCTTCATTAGTTTGTAACGATCGTGGCTGTCTCTGGGGGTCGAACCTTAGTTCTCATACGGTCGAACCCGATCGAATAGGTCCAATTCCACTGCATCTACGCCCGCGATGTATTCAAAGATCCATAAGAAGGGATGATGGCTAAATTGGTTGAAACACAGATAAGCTGATCTCGTTTTGTCACAGAGAAATCAATGTCGGCGACTTCAAAGATAGAAAGAACACTTGGATGAGAATAATTACTGGACAACCACGATCCTGGAGGAAGACAAATGACTTGAATAAATCAGTTGAGTTAATGGAATTGGTAAACACACGTACATTGCTGATAATTCAAAGAAAACCGAAGAATAATAATCTAATCATTTGAAAGTCATTGCGCTAGATACGGATTTAGATTCAGCCGGTCTTTGCCTGATTTCTGGGATTATTTATATGCAGAGGAACTTTTCTGTTAATTCACTCCCAAATAAAAAGAATTTATAGTTACTAAAATTCCCACCAAAATTCAAACATGCCCTTTAAAATTTGTTCAACAAAGCATTCATTGTTAATGTTTGCCTTTTTGTCTCCAAAGGAACTCACACAAATTAGAGTTTATCAGTCTGCGATGAATCGCGAACGTGGGCCTAGTCTTCACTTTGGTTTTCGGTCAGGTACTTTCGATTGTTTACCTGTCAGCATATGTTTCTGGGTCAACGAAATTTATACTGTGATTTACAATCAGATGAATAGAATCGGGATCATCCTTCAAAGATGTCTATCCTTTCCAACAATCCGGCATAATCCTAATCCCAGGTAAAATACAGCTTCGGATTATGTCTAGCTTGTATCAACTCCAGTAACTTCATGGCAAGCTAAACAAATTTTGATTTAAAAGTTATAATTTCAAGACTGCCAAACATTTAATTAAAAAAATAAACAAACTTTTAATTTCTTTGGGGTGAATTAATATTTGCGTTAAGGAACTTTACATTATTTGGATTGATTTAATAGAAAAGACCCTCTACAGAATATTCTCCACGGCGGCTGAAACGTTCTAATAACAACAACAAAAACCAGGATAATCGTCTTAATGTAAATAATTATAACCTAATTATAACTAAAGGTTGATAAAGTAATAACAACAGTTCAATTATAGTGATCCATTTGTTTCATAAGGTCAGAGGTGAAATTGACATTGCATTGAGGCTGGCATCCCGTTCCCACGCCTTCACCGTTGAAACTGTTAGATGTAGACGTCTCTTCTACTCCAATAGCTTCATGTCTCGCACATCTCGCCTGTGGAACTCCCTTCCTTATTCCTGTTTCCCTGACAAATATAATCTCCAACTATTTAAGTATAATGTCAATCGACATCTCCAGTTGCCTTGATCTATCCACTTCCCTTCTCCACATCCTTTCACCTTTCATTCCTATCTGCTCTCGCTCCAAATCTTCTGTAACCCCCTTGCCTTGATCGATCCACTATCTTTCTCCACATCCTCTCCTTTACCACTCCTATCTGCTCTTCCTCCAAACCTTCTGTAACCCCTTGCGTGCTAGCGGCTTCCAGCCTTGTTTGGGGTGATAAGCTTAAAAAAAAAAAAAGTCATTCAGTTTAGTCAATTGTTTTATTCGGGTCGTTGTTTTCCTCTAGGACCATGGACTCGGTAAACTGTAGTCAAGCCGAATATTTTTGTTAAGGGTAACAAAATATAGCACGTGACCGAGAGTTGTGGAGGAAAGGAAAAGATGCCAGCTTTCACTGTCATGATAATAATTTAAGCTCGTCACATTCAAAGACACAAAAATCTCCATTTGTTTTTTACCCTTTCTGATGCTTGTTTTTTACCCTTTCTGATGCTTGTTTCTCCGATAAGATGGACGGTCGGTCGAGTCTCCTGTCAAAATGCCTCAGGTCGAAAATACTAGCGTGCCAGGATAAATGAGGGCGCTTATGACTAGCAGTCCGAACTTCTCTCAGTTCCGGGGTTGAGCCAATGTCGTCAGCTGCTATTTCAGCTCGATCCTTGACTTTGATTCTTAGGTCTCCAATCTGGGTGACCCTCTCTCCTTTAGCGACCCTTAACTCGTATTTCTGTCCACGTTGTGTCAATTTTTTTCTCACCAACACCCACTCCCCACCCCGCCCTGCACAGCTGTCATTTAATCTCTCACTGACACGCCAAGCACTTAAATGACCTTTTCCTTCAGTCGGCAGCGAGTTTACCTTTCGGTCGGTTTTTTGATTGACAATTTTTATCAACAATCGACTTCGCTAAATTTTGGTTACGTTAACCTTTATTTATTCTCAGAATTATGTAAAAGCCACTTTATTTTAACAAGCGTTTCGGATTGAGGAATCAGAGGGCCGAGTTCGAATTCCAGTCGAACCCATTACATTCACTTTCGTGCTAATACTCTTGGGAAAGGTAGGAATCCTCTTCTTTTTCCCCCAGCTATGGGTAAATAGCAGGACAGACCAGGTTCTATAGCCTTGGATGGCAACTGGTCTACCACAAAAAGAAATGGCAACCTACTGCGGGAAAAAATCTGCGTCGTCAGTCATGTATCGAAAGATACATGCTCGCCTAAGCGTGTATCACACATGGCACATAACTGACTGACTGACATATTATATACTAGTAAAATCCATACGAGCAATGGGTCTCCTTTTATGCACCAGATTTGTTATCTCTGCTTAATAATTTTTACTTTTCTTTTTGTTTTAAACGGTGATTGATTGTTTGATTCGTTTTTTACGGGTTACCAACCCTTTGCAGGTTATTTAAAGACAGAAAATATTTTTAAATTGTACCATCTTTTAGATGATAATAATGGTTTTAGTGATGCAGATCTTACTGATTATCCCATAGCTGGGGAAGAAGGTATTTGCATGTAAGTGAATATAACGAACACAACGGGAATTGGAACTCGGCTCGCCGATTAAAAATTCCGAGCCATTATCCGTTACACCAGCACCTGTTATTCTCAAGCGGTCACCCATTTAAATACTGACCTGGCTTGACTTGACTTGACTCTGGTAACCGTACTGGAACTGTTTTTTTTTTAATGTGATGTGGCCGTAAGCCCATTACACCATCAGTACATCCAAGCCGACACCAAGTGGTCACCCATCTAGGAACTGACCTGGCTCGACATTGCTTAACTTCGGTGATCGTACGAGAACCGATGTTTCAACGTGAAATAGTCGTAAGCCTGTTTTAACGCATGATCGCGTGTCAATGTTTGATATTTCAATATATGTAAATATAATCAGTAGAAACGGTTTTTTTTCTTTTAAATCTTTGTTTTTTATCATTATTATTATTATTTTTATTATTATTATTTTATTATTATTATTATTATTATTATTTTTAAGAACAATAAGCCAAAAAAACTGCAATACGTTTAAACTGGATGCGATAAAAAGTTAGTCATTCTTAAGAAAATCAGGTTTTGCCTTGTATGAATAGATGAAGTTGTCATAAAATAATTGTATCTGTCTATATTTCTGAGATGAGGTATTATGTATTATGAGGACAATAATCCGAATAATGTAAATAGTTTACATTATTCGGATTATTGTCCTTATCTTTGTTACCATATTATTACAACGTTTCAGCCTTTCAGTATCTGTCTATATTTCTGAGATGAGGTATTATGTACAGTATTTACATTATTCGGACTATTGTTCTCATCTTTGTCGCCATTTTTGTCACAACGTTTCGGCCGTTGTACGCTCCGGCCTTCTACAGGTGGTTGGAATGTCGAACTGAACCCTTTATTTCGCTCACTGAGGTAGACTGTTCTAATACCCCAAAATTCATACACTCAAGGACACATGGCACAGTGGATAAAGGCGTTGGTTAGATCCAGTGACAGGACCCAAAGAGTTGTGAGTTCAATACCTCTTTAAGACATTGGAGAACTTGGAGAGGAGAATTAACAGGAGATAACTGATAACTGACATCCATTAGACATGGCACGTGGAACTAGAACAGTCTACCCCAGTGAGCGAAATAAAGGGTTCAGTTCGACATTCCAACCACCTGAAGAAAGCCGGAGCGTACAACGGCCGAAACGTTGTAATAAATATGGCGACAAAGATGAGGACAATAGTCCGAATAATGTAAATAATGTAAAATAATTGTGCTTTTCCCTCTTTTTATTTGCAGCGCCGATTGAAGAAAACGACAATTTAGAAGATTCATCTCCCGATCGAAAATTAACCTCGGCATCAAAATATTTCCTTTTAAATGTAAGAAGTGATTTTTATTATTCACTTTTTCTTTTTTTTTTTTTTTTTTTTTTTTTTTAATGAATAGCGCCATTTTCAAACAAATGGCACTTAATAATTTAAAAGTTTTGTATCTTTTTAAAATATCTTAATAGAAAAGTTCAGTTGAGACAAAAATATGATCATTCTGATATGGATCTCCCCACGATCAAATGTTTGTCTATGACTTCATGGGGTGGGGCTCAGAAGCATCCCCGATTTATTCATTGATTAATTTTTCATTTTCGTACAAAAAATGGCTACAAAAATATTGCGGCTAATCTTTAAGCAGACACCGTGGATTAGCAGGATTTGCATCTTTTGCTTTTTGGCCCATACAGTGTGTCTTGTCTGCCACTGAATACAGCATGTCAGTCAACCAAAACGAATCATTTCACTTCATTTAGGGAGCTAAATGTCGGCCTTTTGCCACCGCTAAGCTGCACTTAGAAAATAGTGAGTTCTTTGAAAACCTGAATTTATCGAGATATTTGTTTTCCTATTAACTTTGATTGGGCATTTCGACCTGGTGCAATGGTTAACAAGCTTGTCCTGCTAGAACAATTACGACTGAGTAGCGAGTTCAATCCTCACTGGCTCCGCATCTACACTATGTAAATCAATAGACTCACCTGGCCCCGGCGGGCCGAGCGGGTTTCAAAATTAATATTAGTTCAATCGCCAGGGGGGGGCATCCTCTCAGATAGTGCCTCTCCTTCGGGAGGTGGTTGAGGACAATACAAGACACCCGACGCGTCCTTAAAGGGAAAAGTGCCAGGTGGGCTTTGAACAATTTTTGAACGTCTACTGAACTCCCACTTTAAAATTGACCTTGTGTCACATTTTGTACGACGTGGGTGCGCGAAGAAATCCTACCATCAATTTCACCCACGCACCAAAGACTTCATCGTTACAATCATTTTTGTTTTTATAATTTGGAGACCAGTAAACAAAATTCGAGATTTTAGAAAAGAGTCCTTAAAAAAGCGAAATAAAATCGATGTTTCAATTTTTTTATAAAAGTAAAGGGCGTTGTAATTAATTATTTAGCAATAAGTTCTCACTTTCCGGTCTTCATGGTCTATAAAAGCGTCTCCGTGTCCTTGGAGAAAAATATTTTCCACCCCTCCCCCAACCTCTCTCTCACAAGCGGGGTGTAGCAAGTCTCTCACAGCTCTATCGCTACTTCCATGGAAAGTGCTCGGACGAACTACAGTCCTTGGTTCCACCATATATATTCCCTACATTTGGAGCTTGGTGAACCGGGACAGCAACTCACTGATTAGGCTACGAAGGCTCATTCACAGAAATCATTTAAAATATAGCCATTCAGCTACATTCTTTCTTCTCAGATTTTACTTCCATTCTATATCATTTGTTTGCGCCTAATAATAGTAGATATATCAGTCTTTCAGTTGTTTCACCTTTTATAAAAACAGCCTAACTTAGTAAGTTATTTTTTAAACCGTATATTTATTGTACCAGAAATACAATTTTGGCACAAGGCCAAAGGGGAAGTGTGGTGAGACTGGTTGTCAATGACTATCCCAAACTGAGCTGATCTGATTCGCGACCCATTCATTCATTACAATTTACTCAATCACCACAAGAGTTCATTCATCTCCATTCATTCAATATATACCACAATACCGTATATTAAAGGGGGTTCTACTAAAACACACATGACATCAAAATTTCACAATATATACAAATTACTTTTTTTTACTTTTTTGTTGTAAAAATAGATGGCATGAAATGACGGAGGGGTTATACCCAATAACGAAAATAAAATACAACAAAACATTGAAACTAAAAAATAAAATATTTTAGTAGGACCCGTCCGTCCCACAGGAAAAATCAGTGGCTGCCATATTCTACCGATAGGCAAAATCACGACTCTCTGACTAAAGATGAGAAAAGGACACAAAAGTTATGTTTTAAAACTGATGCAGCCACACTAAATGTTTTAATAATCTTATAAATTATTCTTGTCAAATATTTTTTTCTTGATCGTTATATACCTAGTTGTTTATTTATATATACCTACTTATTTATTTCATTTCAATGTTGAAGGCTTCCCAGAATCTGAGAGTCGAAAATCAATCGGGAACCTTTCCCCCTGAAATGAAGTTGGTGTACAACAAAAAACCACTGGAAAAGACGAAGAAACTAAAGAACTACAAAGAGAAAAAAGATGTAATGGAGGCAGAACAAATGAAGAAAGACGATTATGACGTTGATTATTTGCTCGATGCTGACATGATTATTCGCAAACGTTGGCGTAAAGTTCGAAAGCGAAGATCAGCGAAGACAAAAGCAATCAGAACCTTTTGGGCTGCTAACGTCGAAGTTTGTGTTATCGTCGATTATAAATTATACAAAATCTTTTTGGAAAGAACAGGATTAGATCATCGAAGAACCATCGGAGACATAAAGCGATATTTCGCTGCGATCATTGCAATGGTAAGTGTCTTTAATTACCATTTCTTGTGGGGTGGGGCGCATTAGACTGGTCCAATCTTTAAAAAAAAATACGGAAAAGGCTGTTAAAGAAAGGTTTTAAAGAAAACTCCCTTCTGAAATTATAAAAACTTATAAAATGAAATTATAAAAAATATATTTTCGATGCTGATAAATGTTGCTCCTTAAACGAATGCCAACCCACAAAGATCATTTCCCTTAAAATGTCCTTATATTTTATGAGTGGGCCACTCTATTTGAGTAGTACTTTGTTTTTTGTTTGTGCTTTTGGGGTTTGGGCTTCTTTTTTTCAATAATTCAATGATAAAATCAGTGAGACAATAAAAATATGGTACCTAGACTTCATGAATTTAAGATTGGCAGTTAAGTCTCATCATTTTACAGTTGAAATGACTCGATGTAACTATAAGTTAGTTTCTTATCTCACACTTCTCGCTTGTGGAACTCTTTCAGCTTCTTCCTTTGATCTTCAAAATTTTAAATGCAATGTCAATCGTTATCTTCTGTTTTCTCAATTCCTGTTCTTTTATTTTTCTCTCTCCTTAATGTTTTTTTTTCTTTTTCTTATTTTTTCATACTCGGTAACCCCTTGCATCTTAGTGACTTTATTACCTTGCTTGGGGTGAAAATGATGAAAAAGAACAATACATTGGCCGAATTAAATTGTTTGATTTTTTTGGTGGGGAGAGGGGTCATTAAAAAAAACTTGTATGCGCAGAATTAAAAGATTCTTAGCCTGGCTTCCGGCGTTCTTGTCAACTCCGCTCTTCAAAAATTTAAATATCAATCGTCATCTGTTTCATTGAATTCTTTTTATTCTCTCTCTCTCTCTCTCTCTCTCTCTCTCTCTCTCTCTCTCTCTCTCTCTCTCTCTCTCTCAGTAACTTTTTGCATCTTAGTGGCTTTATTGCTTTGCTTGGGATGAAATGATTTTTTTTTAAATAATTTCAACAATATGAAAAATCAATTTGCTAAATGACCTGCTTATTTTGAGTATTTGACTTCCAAGTAAGCGTAACACGATGCTGGTGCCAGGTTCGTTGTCCCGGTCACTAAAAATAGTACTGCACGCTGTGCCTTTCCATGTTAACCTCAGGGTCAGGAACCCTTGGTCACTGTACTAAATGTGACGGTATACCCAGGTGGGGACGTGGTTGTTTGAAATGTTTTTCTTGTTGGTGTTTTGCCATTTTCTCTTCCTCTCTTTTCGTTTCTGGCGCAAAACGTAGCACCATGGCCGAGGGCGTCGGCTATTTGTCCCGGTCACTGATTCATTGACACCCTGGACAGGGTATTCCCTATCCACCTTGCTTGGTTATTAGAGGAGATCTTTAAAAAAAAAAAACGGCAAACATGGATAAACGTGCCCACAATAAGATGGCGTGTCAAAAGGGTAACTTTTTCCATTGACACCGCTTTTTTAAATTCCCTTCAATCTTCGGCAATATTTATTGCCTTAAAAAGCGATGATTAGAATTTTAATAAAACCTAAAAATATGAAAGTGAATTAACATTTTCTTTGTTCTTAAGAATTGACAACAAAAATAATAAATAGTATTTATTTCTTACAGTGTAACCCGGATATAAGAGAGTTGTCGGGACCGGAGAAGAAGTATTTTATATCCGGGTTTCTCTTATATCCGGGTTTAGTCTATTTTGTTTTATTAACACAGGCTCTAATTTGGGACCAGAGAAAATCGCTCTTATATCCGGGTTTATCTTATATCCGGGTCTCTTATATCCGGGTTACACTGTTTATAGCAACAACAAAAAACATCGGCGAATTGTAAATTGATTCGAACTTTATAAAATGGTAAATAATAATAATTTCCTTATATTTGGTTCACAAATTTTAATAATTTAGTAAAATTATGAATAAAAATTGTTTTTATATTTATTTCCTTATAAATTGGGAATTTATAAATATTGTATTGCATTAGTTATATTAGTTGGGTTTTTTTTAGAATGTTGTAAATAAGAAATTATTTTTGTAAATAGACAATCTAATAAATAGCGTTGTTGTAAATTATCAAGAACAAAGACAATGTATAAATTCAGTTTTATCATATGCTTAGATTTTATTCGAATTCTAATCATCGCTTTTTCAAACAATAAACATTGCCGAGAAGTGAAGATAAATAATAGCGGTGTCTTTGGAGAAAAAAAACGTTCATTTGAGAGTCCGTCTTATTGCAGGAACGTTTCTTCATATTTGCCTAAAGTTCCATGTACCAAAACATCGCAATCCCAATCTAGCTACATGTTGACAGATTCTTGAGATTAACCGACGACGTTTTTGAATCAGCACAAAAATCAGTATAATAACCACCTTAAGAAGACTTTAACAAAGCGTAGTTTATTTTTTATGGAACTGGTGTCGCTGAGACATATTTGCTTGATCAAACAATTGAGCACGCCAGAAACTGAAACTAAGGTCCGCCCAGCAGGTTGTAGGCAGGGTTGAGCAGGTGTCTGTAACAGGGTGTGACTAACCGCCCTACCGGACGGCTTGGTTCGTAAAGGAGTAGTAGCCGGCCATTTTATACATACATATATATTATATTATATATATATATATATATATATATATATATATATATATATATATATATATATATATATATATTATATTATATATATTATATTATATTATATATATTATATTATATATATATATATATATATATTATATTATATATATTATATTATATATATATATATATATATTATATTATATATATTATATTATATATATATATATATATATTATATTATATATATTATATTATATATATATATATATATATTATATTATATATATTATATTATATATATATATATATATATTATATTATATATATTATATTATATATATATATATATATATTATATTATATATATTATATTATATATATATATATATTATATTATATATATTATATTATATATATATATATATATTATATTATATATATATATATATTATATTATATATATTATATTATATATATATATATATTATATTATATATATTATATTATATATATATATTATATTATATATATTATATTATATATATATATTATATTATATATATTATATTATATATATATATATTATATTATATATATTATATTATATTATATATATATATATATATATATTATATTTATTATATATATATATATATATTATATTATATATATTATATTATATATATTATATTATATATATATATATATTATATTATATATATATATATATATATATTATATTATATATATTATATTATATATATTATATTATATATATATATATATTATATTATATATATTATATATATATATATATTATATTATATATATTATATTATATATATTATATATATATATATATTATATTATATATATTATATTATATATATTATATATATATATTATATTATATATATATATATTATATTATATATATTATATTATATATATTATATTATATATATTATATTATATATATTATATTATATATATATATTATATTATATTATTTATATTATATTATATATATATATTATATTATATATATATATATTATATATTATATTATATATATATATTATATTATATATATTATATTATATATATATATTATATATTATATATATATATATTTTATATTATATATATATTATATATATATATTTTATATATTATATTTTATATTATATATATATTATATATATTATATTTTATATTATATATATATTATATTATATATTATATTTTATATTATATATATATATATTTTATATTATATATATATTATATATATATTATATTATATATTATATTTTATATTATATATATATTATATTATATATTATATTTTATATTATATATATATTATATTATATATTATATTTTATATTATATATATATATATTTTATATTATATATATATTATATATATATTATATTATATATTATATATTATATATATATTATATTATATATTATATATTATATATATATTATATTATATATTATATATTATATATATATTATATTATATATTATATTTTATATTATATATATATTATATTATATATTATATTTTATATTATATATATATTATATTTTATATGATATATATATTATATTATATATTATATTTTATATTATATATATATTATATTATATATTATATTTTATATTATATATATATTATATTATATATTATATTTTATATTATATATATATATTATATATTATATTATATATTATATTTTATATTATATATATATTATATTATATATATATATATATTATATTATATATATATATTTATATTATATATATATATATATATATTATATATATAATATTATATATATATATATATATATATATTATATATAGGAAAAGAGTGCTCAATACCGGAGATAGAATACTGCGTGGTGACAAAGTATGAAGTTCGCTTTGAAGCGAGAAACTGACAGTCACCATGCAGCGTTGATTCCTGCGTCTGCACTGTCTATATATGAAATTCAGCTAACAGGTTTGTCACCAATGACATATTGGGACGATCTGACAATTAATTTACGTTCTGCAATGGTTTTTATTCCGAAAAGCAAATGACCGGAATGCTCTTATTTCGATAGTCTTCTGCCAAAGAAACTACACCAATTCAATAAATACATTTATATATAAGCAACTTAATCTCAAGGATTTTTAGAGATTTTTTTTTCTTTCGACCGAGGAAGTAGTTTACTTCTTATCATTTTCGCCCAACTTGGCGAGTGTACCAAGTTAATACCCTGTCCTACTAATTTATTATTATTCATTATCAATTCATTAAGAAAACATCAATGTCTCTAAACTAATTACTTTTATTAATTAATTCTTTTCTCACGTTTAATTTCAATAATTCTCTCTCTCTCTCTCTCTCTCTCTCTCTCTCTCTCATCAAGCCTTTCTACATTTAACTCTACTGTGAAGCCTCCTTGGGCATCTACTCGGTCTGCGCCCACCTCGTTACAAAACAAAGTAATTTGCAGGATATAAAAGATTATTTTACCAAGATGAATTGCGGTATTGTCTACAAGACGCGACACCACTTCCGTCCCGAAGCTATTCAGCCATAATTCCAGTATATGGACCATTTAAGAAGACAATATTTGAATACTTTTGTTGTTGTCTAAGAGCAGAGATTTCCCTCGTAATGATAATTCTATTAAAAAACATATAATTTATTATATCAAGTGGATGTGCGGTTGGTGTAACGGTTATCAGAAAAGGGGAATCAGCGAAGCGAGTTCAAATTCCAGGCAATCTTTGCCGTTCATCTTCGCAGAAACGCCTTTGGGAAAGGCATGAATCCGTCTCTTTCCCACACTCCGAAGCTCTGGGTCAAATAGCGGGAGTGGGACGGTAGACTGGAACTTTATCTTAGTCTTAGATGGAAACCAATGTAAGAAGAAAAACTTTGAATTCCACCCCATGGAGAAGGTAACGGGGAAAACTACGCTACTTTCCTTTTCCAAGAATGCACAATAATACACAGATAAAGACAAGGAAGCTGTGGAGAGTCATAATCGCCTACATCCTGAAGGAACACTGCAGGGTTGTTGTTTTTTTAATTATCATTATTATTCCTATTTTTTTAATCTTAAAAAATAGTTGTCTGTTGGCCTCCGCTGAAAATCAAGTGACAGCAAGTCCCTGTATTTTCGCAGATTTCAACAGCTTTTCTTTTGTTCTTTGTTTTGTTTTTGTTTTTGTTTTTTGTTTTGTTTTGTTTTTTTGGTGGGGGGTGTTTTTGTTTTTTTTCTTTCAATTCTTCCTTCTCTACTTTCCCCAAAACATTTTCCAACGACGACGACGAAGGTGATAATGGCAATTATTAATTTATTTTTCCAGATGAACGAGAGATTCAAGGGAATAAACGAGCCGGCTCTGTCAATCAAAGTGATGTTTTCTAATATCCTTATCGCTCAGGTGAGTATTTTTTCTTTCATCCGAGTCAAAAAAGGAGTCTTGTTCTTTCGACCGAAAGAGAAATTTTAAATCCAACCATTATCATTCTATATCGATTCTTTCCTTGACAGTCAACATTCTTATGTGAAAGCATTAACTAAAATTCGTCTGGTAACATTTGTTTTTATAAAACTAACGTTAATCTCTTTTAATAAGAGATAATCTCTTCCTAATTGGAAAATTAGTACTATTCAATCTTTCTATCCAGAATCTCCGCCAAGTTAGCATTAATGCTGAATAACTAGAAAACGGTTATTACTGACAATAGAATAACTCTGATTATAAATTAGGGAATCGCTCGTATTACATGCGTTGCTTTGAGTCTATTTGGCCTAATCAATGTATTTTTTTAATCAATTCACCCCAAGCAAGGCAACAATGCCACTAAGACGTAGGGGGTTACTGGGAGTAAAAAAGAATGAGAAGACATTAGAAGGAACCGGAAATCCAATCCGAAACGTGAAACAAGAGATCAACCTCTTGTTCAAAAGACCAGGGAGGAGTGTGAACTGGGTGGTATTTTACCTACCCGTTCCTCTTGCCTGCTAATGTAAGTCTTGTGACGAATAGAGTAAACTATATAGATATCATAGAACAATAAACATGTCGACTCCGTCCAGAAATTACAAGAATGCTACCAAAATGAGTAATTTTCTTTCCTTTTTTTTTGTTCTGTTGAATGAAGTGTTTAGTGATCAGAAGATTATTGCGCATGTGCAAGTTAACAGCAGCAGATCTGCTTCTGCTTCTAAAGAGTTTGATTGAATCCTTAATTATATAAAGTAAAGCTCATTTCACGATATCCAGCAACGATAAAAAAACGCTTATGCATTTGATCAAAAATCTCTAAACTGGACTATATGTGGCAGCAATAGTCAAACTATAGGCAAATGGTAAACTTATATGTAAGATAGATTCTGGGAAGAAAATCTGTCTTTTTCTGTAATTCTAACGCTGAAGTTCTTACTAAAATGTCGAAAAGTTTCTTTTTTTTTTTTTGAGTAAAAACGTGAACGCTAGCGAATATTGTAAGGTAACTCTGGAAAAGGAAGCAGTATTCCTTAAATACAAGTCAAAGACATTGTTGCAAATTACCAAAACGAATCAACAGCAGGAGAGAAAAAATACATAGGAATTAAGAATTGTTTCCAGGCTCCTCAAAACCTCGAATGTCCCGATCGGGGAGGCATTGCTGTCGGATGTAGTTTATCGTCATACCCGGGTCTATCGGCTCACCAATTTTTTCGCTCTGAGTCGATAACCTTACAATATATATATATATATATATATATATATATATATATATATATATATATATTTCTTAATATATCGGTTAAGAGTGACACTTTCTTAAGACGTAAAATGTCAGAGTACTTTGTTCTTCATTCTCCGCAACAATTTTTTAATATATGCGCTAAAATCTTTCACCAGTTATATTAGCTTTGTTTATTATCTGTTTGCCAGAGCGTTATGGAATCCTCGTGGACAGAACGCCATCGAACAATCGTCAATAATGAGGAAGTAATCAATGCCACTGAAGTGATGAAATCAATCTCTAAATGGATATCTACCGAGAGATTAGGGAAATATGACCATGTGATCATTTTCAGCGGGTAAGTACCAATGTTTAAAAATGTTGAACAATGTGCCTTTCATCATTTTCAATTGACACGATTGATCCTATTTAATATTTAATTAAGTCAGTTTGTTTGTTTTTTATTAACTTTCTCTTGTTTTTGTACAAACGGCTGTGTGAAAAAATATCCGTACGATATACATTCTAGAGCTTTCAAACATCACTGGTCGTTTTCAAGAACATCATTTATATGTTACTAGCAATGCCCGTGAAAATTTCACGGTTTTCCTGTTTTTAATTGTTTGACGAAATTAATTGAATAGATTAAAAACGTTTCTTGCAATTTCCATGGTTATAAAATACCTGTAGAAACTTCTCTATAGCATGGTTAAATATTCAAACAACTTTAAGAAAATATTTCAATAACAATCACGAGTATAAATGCAGTTCACACCTCTTAATTGCTGGTGTTCCCAGGTCCACCCTGACCCGGGGTGGTGGCACCTGTTGGGGTCTCAGCTATGGGAAAATAGTGAACTTCCAGGTCTTTTCCAGCACATTGAAACAATGATGTTGCCAACTCCACTTTTTTGAAACAATGATGTTGCCAACTACACTTTTTTGAAACAATGATGTTGCCAACTATACGTTTTTGAAACAATGATGTTGCCAGCTATACGTTTTTGAAACAATGCTGTTGCCAACTATACGTTTTTGAACCAATGATGTTGCCAGCTATACGTTTTAGAAACAATGATGTTGCCAACTATACATTCTTGAAACAATGATGTTGCCAGCTATACGTTTTTGAAACAATGATGTTGCCAGCTATTTTGAAACAATGATGTTGCCAGCTATACGTTTTTGAAACAATGATGTTGCCAGCTATACGTTTTTGAAACAATGATGTTGCCAGCTATACGTTTTTGAAACAATGATGTTGCCAGCTATACGTTTTTGAAACAATGATGTTGCTAACGTTATCCTTAAATTACGTTTGCAAAGTATATATATTTAGTAAATATATGGAAACTGGATCTGGCATTAAATAACCCATAGTAGTTGATATGCCATAAATCCCCAAACAAACAATAAATGCAGTTCATTATTTAAAGAAGAAATTTTAAAACATCAAAATTGACGAGCATTTCCATTTCACTGAAGCAGACGTTAAACGAC
Organism: Acanthosepion esculentum; assembly: GCA_964036315.1. Classification (NCBI taxonomy): domain Eukaryota; kingdom Metazoa; phylum Mollusca; class Cephalopoda; order Sepiida; family Sepiidae; genus Acanthosepion; species Acanthosepion esculentum. The sequence continues at coordinate 1,653,163 of OZ038502.1, read as the reverse complement.
TAATAACGGCATTGCCTCCTCTATTTTGTCTTCTTTCTTATGTATATTCCCTTTTTCTTACTAAAACCAATGTCTCTGATGGATATCTTTCTTTTCTATTTCCTTGCAATCGAAACACAATGGTCCATTATTTATCCGGAAATGTGTAGGAGTTTTTCTCGGTTGCGTGTGCGAGTATGACCTTGGCAGTGAGAGCGGAATGAACAAAACCTAAGACTTGAAATAACTGCTTAACAGCTTTTATTTGTGGTGCAAAATAGAGGAATTTTGAGGGGGAAAATTTCTCCGCTTGTTACCACGATAAATCTGGGTGTGAAACTGCTAGGACTGGTAGATGTCTTCTGCAGCAAGGGTTTCTTCGGGTAGATGCCTCGAAAGGAGATTTCTCCGCTTGTTCCTATGAGGAACAAGAAATCTCTGGTCAAGCTGCCAGGACAGACCACGTATCTTCTGCCGCAAGTGTTGTGAGTAATCCTTAGAATTGGGATTTAAATGTAGCGGCCGCTGAAAAGGTAAAGTGAAAAAAAGACTGAATAAGGCTCGGTCAGTGTTTTCTGAGTTCTGGGACTTCCGGTTGTAACGTGCTGATTATTTCTGTTGCTGCTACTGCTGAATCGAGCAAAGTAAGGAAGCCCCCACATGCCACAATAGCCAATAAGTGAGATAGTTATTATACAGGGGGTCCATAAAGTTCGTGTGCACTTTAAAAAATTTATAACTTTATTTGTATTTGCGATAGAAATAATTTGTAAAAAGGATTAGAAAGAAGTAAATCTATATATTTTAAGGTTTTATTGAAATTTTATTTAAGTTTCCACATGTCCTCCATCATTAGCAATACAAAGGGTAATACGATTTTGCAGTTCACGGAAAACATTTGCCAACTGATTTACAGTAATGCCTGAAATCACATTAGTTATTTTAGCTATACTTAAAACTAGGTACATTAAACTTTATAACATTTTTTACAGATTATTTCTATCGCAAATACAAATAAAGTTATAAATTTTTTAAAGTGCACACGAACTTTATGGACACCATGTATATGTCTTTGTATGCGATAATATTGTAAGACTTTACATGTGTGCGACGCACAAATGACGTCATCACCAAGATCGAAGCATGATGCAAATTTATCATATTCTAAATACAAAACGCTATGGCAAGCTGAAGGTTTTCTTGAATTTTAAAACCGTACCATATCATCACTATTCTTGAAACTGATCCCTGATTGTTAAGAGCTCAAGAACGTATGGACATTATTTACATACAGAAACCAAGCATCCTTCTTGTTTATCAATTTAAAGTAGTATTTTAAATTAGAAAAGACATTGTTTCATGATCAAGACACTGTGAAATCCAAGGGGGTGCAGAAGGAAATATTGCAATCAAGAATCGTGCTTCAATATCAAGAAAATCCCAACACACATATTTTTGCTATCAGTCCATATATGGCATATTTTTGCTATCAGTCCATATATGGCATATTTTTGCTATCAGACCATATATGGCAGCAATACTCCATTCGCCCTTGCATGGAGTATTGCTGCCATATATGGTCTGGTGCCCCTTATGTTTGTCTCAAGGTTCTTGATAAGATCCAGAGACGGATATGCAACGTAATTGGCCCTGATCTGGCATCTCGTCTGCAGTTGCTCTCTCACAGACGTGACGTCGCCTCCCTCTGTCTTTTTTACAAATACTTTCATGGTAACTGCTCTGAGGAGCTGCTTTCGCTGGTTCCCAAACTTCATGAATTTAAGCTGGCATCTCGCTCTCACCCTTTCACTGTCGAAACTGTTAAATGTAGCCGTCTCTTCTACTCCAATAGCTTCATGTCTCACACCTCTCGCCTGTGTAACTCCCTCCCCTTTCCTTGTTTCTCTGATAGCTATAATCTCCAACTATTCAAATGTAATGTCATTGGACGTCTCCAGATGCCTTTATCTATCCCCTATCCTTCTCTTCATCCTTTCCTCTATCACTCCTATTTGCTCTCGCTCCAACTCTCTGTAACACTTTGTGTGCTAGTGGCTTCCCGCCTTGCTTGGGGTGAAACGCTTAAAAAAATCCACTGCCCGTTTTCAAACCATCTGATTCAAAAAACTGCGTCCTAAAAAAAGAACGTGCTCTTATATCCGTTGCGTCCCCACACATGCAAAACCACCAACACGTATGCTATGACGGAATTACAAATGGCGGCCATGATCGTCCCTTTTATCACATTTCACTCCACTTCTTGTGCAAAAAGATTATTTTAAAATTGTTCAAACAAATTGTGTGGTCTCCAATAACAACTGCTGAAATGATTATTGCCGTGTTGGTTAGAAAGTAATTGTTCAAATATAACGGGAGGAAAGAGGGCACCTCGAGGCGGTGTAATGGTTAACAAGCTTGTCTTGCTAGAACAATTACGACGGAATAGTGAGTTCGATCCTCACTGGGTGCCCCATACTTTCGGCCTTGATGTTTAGACATTTGAAGTATTTGGTTGGGCCAATAATTTTCCAGCACGTTTTCCCATACTCTCAGTATATTTGTCGGTATATCTATAACATATATATATATATATATATATATATATATATATATATATATATATATATAATATTACACACAAATAGTAAAAAATATAAGCTAAAGCTTAAAATAAACTAAAAGCTTAAAATATAAAATGATTTAAGCTCTGTCAACTTTGCCTTTGAATCCTCAAATATCAAAGTTGGCAGAGCTGAAATATATCACTATTAACAACAGTTCCGGTACAAGGGTCTCGTGGGCCACCAACCGAATCGATGATACGCCCCCTCCCCAACTCTACTACATCTCAATTTTCATAAAGGTAGTATTCATATAAAATACCAATTTTATTGTAACCTAATTATGTACAATAATGGATCATATGTAATATAGGTGAGCAATTCAACTAGAGAAATTGAAAATACATCCAATGTATCTAAATTCAAATTAGAGACCTGTCGTAATCGATCATTCCATCTTAAATGAATCAACAATGTTTTGCAGCAATTTTTTAACGTCAACTCGAGATTTTTTTGTTCCAAAGTTAAATTTAAAACATTCAAAATTAAGGATAAAAAATAGTTAAACTTCATATGTTTTTTTGGCGACTGAGCACGAGCAAAATTTGGACAAAACACATTCA
>OZ038502.1:1450000-1645000 GCA_964036315.1 Acanthosepion esculentum | reverse complement strand
TGGTAAACATTAAACCATGATGTCTTATTCATTCTGGGGTCAATTGTCCTTAACGAAACAGGGTTTTCCAATTATGCCAGGGACAGGTACCATATTTGTGACATATAATTATATAATAACGACCCGAGAAAATAGTATTTGAACATTCGTCGTCGTAGTTTTCATTTATACCCGAAAAATATAATGAATATAATAATAGTTGCATCATTTCTTTTAAATTCTTCTTATTGTATATTGATTTTGTAGAAAGCTCTGTCTATGAAAAATGGCCTTTTGATATTCGTAGGTGTGCTTCCTACAAAGTCACATGGCACATCATCAGGATGCTGTTGTCATACGTATTTCACTTCACTGTTTTGCTTTTCATTATATCGCATTCGTTAGTTGTATAGAGACGACTGAGAGTAAATTGAAAAATGTAATCATAATAAATATAAAACTAAGATGAAGATAAAAAAAAAGCGAGTCATATATCCCGGCAGTCACTAGTGGCGTGGAATGTGACTACTGTTTCTTTATTTCCTTCACTGGCAAAGATTCTTCCATGACTTACATTCTACTAATTTCCAACTGCTTTTACATTTCATTCCAGGAGTGGAAATGCCGAGTGTCTCTTTGACAAGCCACGAAACATTTACACATACGATTTGAGAAAATATCCCCCAGGACGGAGTTATTCTGCGAATGAACAATGTAAAATGATTTACGGCAAGAATTCAGGCACTTGCAATGTAAGTAGACATTCCTCAACTTTGTGATGTACCAATTTTGAATGATTTTTCCAATCTCCAAGAGTAAACCGCTAAATACTGACCTTTGTGCCAATATGCAACTGCCTCAGCCACTAGACAGATTCATTTTTTATATAGCCAACCTGTTTAACTGCTGAATTAACATAGATTATTGGGCAAACTTGTACCTTAATACCTGCAAAAGCCTTTGCCAAAAGGACTGTTTTTCCCTTAACACCGCTATTATTTTAACTAACATCACTCCTTGGCAATATTTATTGTTTTAAAAACGATAATTATTGTAATAAAATCTAAACATATGATGAAAGTGAACTCATACATTTTTATTCTTAAGAACTGACAACAAAAATAATAAACACCATTTATTTATTAGATTGTTTATTTATAAGAATATTTTTCATATTTACAACCTTCTACAAACCAATACAATATTTATCATTTACCAATTCATAACGAATTAAATATGAAAAAACAATTTATACTTAAATTTATAAACATTTCCTAAATTATTAAAATATGTAAATATTATTTACCATTTTATAATGTTCAAATCAATTAACAATTAGCCGATGTTTTGCCAAACATGCCAATAAACAATAGTTTAAATAAACAATCTAATAGTGTTTATTATTTTGTTATCAATTCTCAAAACAAATGTATAACTTTAATTTTCATATGTTTACGTCTTATTCCAATTCTAATCATTGCTTTTTAAAACAATAAATATTACCGAGGAATGAAGGCAGAAAATAACAGCAGTGTCATGAGAAAAACCGCCTTTTTAACACTTTTTTTTTATTATTTTTTTTTTGGACACAAAGGTCCAAGTTTATTTTACAACCTTACATTTGAAAACTTTCAGCAGCGGCAAAAAAAGAAAAAAAATGAACAGCACATGTAACTAGAAGATAATGATATAATCAAGTTTAACTTTCCACACTACCAAAAACAAAATGGCTAAAAGGAAACTCCCATTAGTACCAGAAAGAACAATTAGTAGAGACTTGATGAGTCAAATTTCCTGAAAAACTGTTTTAAAAAAATATTGTGGGGTTAGGGGCAATGAATGTTTCATGTACGAAAACTGTCAAATTCACCATTAGCTATCACTGTCACTTATTTGTAAATAATCCCTATTTAACTGATCTAATATTTAACTTGCAAGAAACCTTTGAAAGCATTTATTTGAATGTAATGAAAAGAAAGAAGTAAGTTTCAAAAAATGAAATTGCCTAAAAAACGAAAAGGTTGGAAGGAAACTCCCACCAATACTAGAAAAGGTAATAACATTTAAAGAACTTGAATTTGGTGAAAAACTGTCTTAAGAGAAAAGTTTTATAAATTTTAATGAATGCCATGTTTCTTGTATGGAAACAGTTAATCTCATCATTAGCCTAGAAATCATTTTTTTCACTGATATTTCAAAACTCGTATTTTTTTGTCTGCCTAATACAAAATGTTTGGGAGGAAACTCCAATCATTATTAGAAAGATCTATAACATTTACTGGACTTAAGAAGTTTAACAATGTTTTAAGTAAAAGAAATGATTCCAACCGAGAGTGATACTGTTTGGTCAATGTTTGCTGAATGATTCCTGAATAGAAATGGTTAAATCTATTACCAGCATTTCCATCATTTATTTAATTGTAAACAGTTAATCTCACCCTTAGTCAAGAAGTCATATTTATAACTAATATTTCAAAACTTGTATTGTTTTTTCTTTTCTTCTTGCAGCAAACCCGATTATTAGACAAAATGTGTTTCACTTTGTGGTGTAAAGACCCAATCCAGACAGAAACATGTCGTGCCATGGGAGGTGTCCGTGCAGTCCCTGGAACAAAATGTGATACTGATAAGGTACATTCAAGTAAAGATTCTATAGTTTGTGTGCATGTGTATATATATATATATATATATATATATATATATATATAATATAATATAATATATTATAATATTTTTTTTTAAATATGATTCCTTCGCTACATAAGAGTTCTCATGTTTCAAAAGCGGGAGCCGAGACCCCTAATATAATTTTTTAAATTAAGTTGAATTAAGGTGTCTGGTCACGCTAAATTCTCGCTTGACCAGACACCTTAATTCAACTTAATTTCAAAAATTATATTAGGGGTCTCGGCTCCCGTTTTTGAAACATGAGAACTCTTATATAGCGAAGGAATCATATTTTTTTTTTAAATATTATAATATAAGCTCTACTTCTGTATGGAGCACTGTCTTCTTAAAAATAAAAGCAAAAGTACTAAGGAACTCCGGATTATTTACCTAACGTGTTCTTTCCTATTTTTCTGCATACCTGCACATTTTATATATATATATATATATATATATATATATATATATATAATTTTTATATATTTATTGTTTATACATTATTTTTATAAATACAAATATTTAAGTAAATGCTCTGTTTATAATAAACATCATGGGAGGTTTGTAGTTTAAAACAGTAATTCTACCTTGCTAACCAAACACTTCCTCTGTAGCTAAATAGTATAGCACGTCAGGCTATTTAAAATCGGTCCAAGTTATTGGAACACCCTATATTTATTGATCCAAGTTGAGATTCACAACCTCCCCAGTTTGTTTTGTCCCCTTTTTATCTCGACTGGGTCAGCTTTATATTTCCCATATCCGTTTATTTTTTTTCACTTTTCCCACTCCCTTAGTGAGAGAGCTTCTTGATTTTGTCCAATGGGCAGAATACAGCGGCCTCTCGGTTTTGAGGGTTGGACGGGCCCTACTAATATTAGCTATGTTTAGTTTACTTGTGTTCGTATTTAGTTTGTTTTGGGGTTTATTCCCTCCCCTCTCATTGTAGTCATCCAGAGATTTTTAATTATAAATTTTAGCATCAGATTTTTATGGCATGGGGCGCGTTTTGTAGGACCCCCTTGAGAGAATGTGGTATTATGGTGCATGGAGGATTGATTGGTGATGGACGAGTTTTTGTGGTGAATGGGCAAATTGTAATGAGTGAATGGGTCGTGAATCGGATTAGCTAGGTATAAGACAGTGATGACCTCCCTATTTTTGGCCTTGTGCCACAATTGTATTTATTATACAATAAATATCCACCTTTTATTTATTGACTGGATCATGTGATAAAAGATGTGATATCTATTTTAAATTAAAATGATGTTTTATATAAATTTTATTTGTAGATGTGTTGGCGAGGAAGTTGTATAGGCGAATTCAGAAGGAAGAAACCGCAATGTTTAGCAAAATCAAGTTAGTATTTCTTTCTTTCTTTTTCTTTCTCTTCTTTTTTCTTTTTCTTTCTCTTCTTTTTTCTTTTTCTTTCTTTTTTTTTTATTTTCCTTTTCTTTCTTTTCTTTCTTAACATTAACAACCAGTGAAAATCCTATAAGGCCCAATTTTCTTAATTTGCCCGTAAAATGTCCACAGTTATTACCCACTAAGGATGAACACTAAACATTGGGAATGTCTTGCCAGGCATTGATAACCTGTACTTTGTTGAAAAAAAAGTTGGATGTTTCACAGAATTGGTTTAGAGAATTAATAGTTACTGGAACTTGATGCAGGATTCCTGTAAACTCAAAGGAGCTTCAATTTAAGAGCTAGAATTTTTTGCAACATGCTGACACGTGTTGAACTACTCACAGTATTTAGTTTTGTTAAAGTTATCGCTAACATTTTTTGTCAAGATTTGCAAACTCTACATTTCACTTCACAAATTAATCGCTGAAATTTGAATGAGCCGATTTATTTGAAAAGAGGTATGACATGTGGAACTAGAATAATCTACTCCGGTGGACGAAATAAAGAGTTCACTTCGAAATTCCAATTACCTGAAGAAAGCTGAAGCATACAACGACCAAAACATATAACAACAAAAATGAGGACAACAATGTAAATAGTGTAAATATTTACCATGCCTCATCTGAGAAACATAGACATAGATATTTCTGTTATGAGAAATTGGAGAATATTTACTTTTGTCAAAGAACCGAAACTCTAGTTTGTCTCTAGCATCACCATCCAACAGTTAAAGTACAGATTAAGATTTAAGTTTTTAGACTATTGATAAAATAGACCAACCTACCTGCAACAAATTTTGGTGTCAGCAAGGAAAGTTGGTTCCCTGTGTCGCGCCAGAAAGTTTTTCTCACTCGAGTCCACCCCTCAAATCTATAAATCAACCATTCGTCCTTGCATGGAACACTGCTGCCATATATAGTCTGGAACCCCCGCTGTTCGTCTTAAGGTCCTCGACAAAATCCAGAGACGGATATGCAATGTGATTGGCCCTGATCTGGCATCACATTTACAGTCGCTCTCTCACAGACGTGCCGTCACCGCCCTCTGTCTTTTCTACAAATACATTCACGGTAACTGCTCCGACGAGCTACTTTCCTGCATGAATTTAAACGGGCAACTAGGCTGGCATTTCGGTCCCAGCCTTTCACTGTCAAAACAGTTAAATGTAGCCGTCTCTTCCAATCCATTAGCTTCATATCTCGAACTTCCCGTCTGTGGAACTCCCTCCCCTTTCCTTGTTTCTCTGATAGCTATAATCTCCAACTATTCAAATGTAATGTCAATCGACATTTCCAGGTGCCTTGATCTATCCCCTATCCTTCTCTTCATCCTTTCCTCTATCACTCCTATTTGCTCTAGCTCCAACTCTCTGTAAGCCCTTGCGTGCTAGTGGCATCCCGCCTTGCTTGGGGTGAAATGCTTTAAAAAAAAAAAAAATTAAAAAAAAATAATGTCATAATCGTTCTTTATCAAAGAATGTCTATTTCTTTTTCTTAGAGCTGGAAGGAAAGTCAAAAGTATCAAGTTAGCATCTTTGTGCTTCAGCCAAGTATACAATGCCCCCCCCCCCCAATAAACTTGTTATTAAGGAATTTTGTTTTGTTTATGCTAAATTCTTTGACTGTTTCAGAAAACTGCAAGGGCCGTGATAAGAATCGCCAATACTGCAGTCGTCTCATCAAATTGAACCCGTACGCATGTCAGCGTGGCGAAGTGATCAAATATTGCTGTCAGACATGCAAACGATGTCATAAGCGACGTTCTCGGAGGAGGAGGAGAAGAGTCAGAAGGAGAAGGGCAAGATCTCAAGCTTTTTCATCATGAACAATTTAAAAAGAAAAGAAAAAAGAAGAGGGAATAATATTAAACAAAGGCAACGATATTCAGAGAACTTAAAACGATTACTTGCTTACTTATTTTAGTGCATCATTTTACTTACAATTGTTGTCACGTGACACAAATAGTGCATTATTTAAACAAATTAGCCATAATGAACAGTGCCTTTTTATACTGTCATTGTCACTTATATTATTGTCGACTAAGACTTTTTACACTTATATAAGTAGCGAAGTAATCGTTCTAAGTAACGGGTTAATCGAAATAAATGCTGCATAATTTGTTGCATTAAACAAATCTGAATATCAAAACTAAAAGGTGAAAGTACAACATTTATGATCAGCTAATATGCCAATGCTGTTTACCACACGTGTTGTCTAACTTTCACAAGATTTTTTTAGAGGTGGGGGCATACCTCATTAAAAAATTAAAATGTTTTGGTTAAATAGAACTAAACACAAATCATTCACATTTAAACGAATGCCTTTCATTATACCAGAGTTTTTTTTAATTTTGCTTCACCAGTTAACTATCTTACATTTTTTTTTTTTGCCCAACTTGCCCAAATACATTAAAGCATTTTTTTAAAATCATCTACTAAAAAAAATACGAGAAATCCTAAATGCTCTAAATTCAATTGACATTCATTTTTACACCAAATAAGAAATTGAATTTCTCCAAACTAATTCAACACAGCCTACATAATAAGAAACAAAGATTTATAATTAAAAAAAAAAACGTATTTTAGATGAAAGTAAATATGCTGATTCCTAATCTGTTGTCAGGACTTGAAATTGAAATGCATACCCAGGATTGGGGGCCTTGTCATTATCTCACGAGATGTATTTTTCAAACAATACTATTAACTTGTAGGCATATAATGCATAATAATAATATAATGATGATGATGATTACTGCAGTGTCATCATCTGGGCTCTTTGTTTTCAGTCTTTGCCATTTGTGGTCTGTACATGTCTCTTCATCATTAACAATATTAATTAATATTTATTGTGTTAGATCAGGATTAATCACCACTGTGAATCACAGACAACTTTTCTTTTTATCTGAGGGAAATTTTCTGTGTAAACAGATTTTAAAATTAAAAACCACCTACAAATATTATTTTAGGAGTAAAATTGAAGAATCAGAGAAAAATGTGTTATATGTTGAGTATTGCATAAGGCTTATACAGTGATTTAATGAAAGACAAGAACGAATGCCTTTCATTATACCAGAGTTAAGGTGTGAGCCAATTTGTGGTTCCTGAAAGAAAAAGCAATAAAAAAGATTGTGAGTTCCAAAACTGAACACGATTCCAAGAATCCTTTTTTTTCAGTTTTCCATCGACTCTTAAAAAAACCTTGACACACCTCATGATGAAATCCTTCATTCTGCTATGAAGATTACAAAGCTAAATCTAAGAAAAAATAAAGAAAACAAACAGATTTTAAGAGACCTGTTCTTGTAAAAGAGAAAACACTTGTTTTGGGATTCAAACAGTAATAGAATTCTCTACAAGACGGCAGGAATGTTTCCATTTTTCTGTTATCGCTATGAAAACTAGTAAGCGGCTCAACTGTTGGAGATTGTATTTTGACTTGAGCAATGGGAACTTCAAAGCCATACTGTTATATGACAGCAATGAAGAATCCTTCTATTCCTGCGGCCAATGTTTTATATAAAAGTCGACTGAACTGATTCCAAGAGGAGTTGCTGAATCTACAAGTGGTCATCTAAAAGTGATTTCCCTCATATGGAAACTGCAGCAGACATTTTTTTCAAGGCTCGAGAGCCACTCAAGGTAAAGGGTTACTGAATGAGGAGTTATATGAATGTAAGAGGTGGTGGCAGGAAGTGAAGATTATGAGGATAGATAGTGAGCGACCCTTGACTTGAAGAGGTTAAGATTGTAGTGTAGATTTGTTTTTTGTGGTTTTTTAAATCACACCCCCCCCCGCGAGCAAGGCGAGAATGCCACTATAATGCAAGGGGTTATTGAGAGTAAAAGAGAATGAGAAGACTTTAGACAGAAATAGAAACCCAATCCTAAACAGGAAATGAGGGATAAACCTCTACTCCTGTTCAATAGAGTGTGAAGGAATGTGAACTGGGCGATAGGTGAACCTGACTACTAAAATAGTCATGATGAATGAGATGTGAGGTAGCGATAAAACAGGAAATGGTAGGAAGTGAAGATTATGAGGAGAGATAAACTGACCCTTGAGGAGGTTAAGATTGTAGCATTCAGGGAAGTATCCCTGCAGGAGTCTGTTCCACAAAGAAGCGATTTTTTAGGACAAAGCAATCTCAATGTCCTTACAATTGAAATATAGAGGAAATGTGGATGATTCGACTCCATAGATATAGCATGGCATCTCTTAACTGTCAATCAAGGTCTGAACTGGTGGAACTAAAAGAATGGGGCGCTGATCTGATCATTTGCTATGGAAATAACGATAGAATAGCATTGTGTCTGCGGGGAAAGAGGCTGCAGAATGGAAAACAATTCCCCCACAAGATCACATAAACGATTTTGATACACCAAAATTATATATTTCTTGTGTCTCTGGGACAATATTGACTTCACTGTAAGAGGCTGGCTTCAAGAGGTGAATGCATAATTGGTCAGTACAATACACAGTATTGGCTCCTACAAGACACAGAAGATATTCTATCTAAAACCCTTCACATCAAACACATTTTTATAACTTTGTAAAAGCAATGGCGCCTATTCAAGAATGATTCATGGTAGTGGTACTTAATAAGATTGTTGTGAAGGGTGTACAAGGAGGGGGAGGAAGAGGTTTATATTTTGGGGATATATAGGATAGATAACAGTTGACCCTCTACTTGAAGATGAGGTTAAGATTGTAGTGATTGGAGTAGTATCCTTTTGGAAATCTGTTCCATGATGCATCTGTTCTGGGGAAGAAGATAGCTAAGTGGAACTTCCTCCTTATCAATGGAATACGAAGGAATGAAGACGATTTGACTGTGTGGACATGTCCTGGTGGGTTTTAGCTGTGAAGATCAGGACTGTTTGAATTAAAGAATGAAGCATTCAACTGAACATCTGACATGAAAACAACCATAGAGTAGAAAGAGGCAAGTAATGTTGGGTTGGGGTTTGGGGGTTATACAGTTCATCACCAACAAACTTTTGAGGCTGAAAAGTGAGGATTGGGTAGCTCCAGACCAGATGCGGCAACAATATTCCATTTTTGGTCTGATCTGACTCTTGTAATGATAAAGCATGGTGGAAAGAATAAGGTACTTTCTGGAAGAATACATGGAACTAACCATTTTCCCAGTATCTTTAGTCACAGATCGTATATATATATATACACACACACACACAGTGTCCATAAAGTTCGAGTGCACTTTTTAAAAAATTATAAACTTTATTTGTATTTGTGATAGAAATAATCTGTAAAAAAAATGTTATAAAGTTTAATGTACCTAGTTTTAAGTCTAGCTAAAATAACTAATGTGATTTCAGGCATTACTGTAAATCAGTTGGCAAATGTTTTCCATGAACTGCAAAATCGTATTACCCTTTGTATTGCTAATGATGGAGGACATGTGAAAACTTAAATAAACTTTCAATAAAACCTTAAAAAATATAGATTTACTTCTTTCTAATCCTTTTTACAAATTATTTCTATCACAAATACAAATAAAGTTATAAATTTTTAAAGTGCACACGAACTTTATGGACACCCTATATATATATAAGTTCAGCTTGAGGTCTGGTGTGAGCTCGAGTTCCTGTATAAGCAGAGAAAAGTGACATTAAACTAAAAGTAGCAATTTTCACAGAACCTGACACCAAAGAATTAATAGCTGGTAGAAAGCTCGAAGCTCAAGTGAATTCACTTGAACTAACAGCAAGGGATTCATTTGTGCTAGTTGTACCGAAAGTTTCTCAGGTCTCATCACACTGAAAACTCTTAATAAGAAACATTTTAACAGTTTGTCAGTGGGATGCTAGATGAATCTTACCCCCACAAATTGATCTAGATGCTGTAAGCAATGAATATGGCAAGAACTTTCACCAGGAAATATCTGAAATCAAGGTACGAAGTCCAATTCAACAGACATGATCTGTAACTTAACTGGTTTGTTCAAAAACAGACTTACTCAGCACAAAAAAGCAAATGTCTCAAATATTTCTGAAGATATAAAATAAATTTAAAAAGTATATACAGCCATGCCTCACTCAACGTATGCTTAATGACCCCAGACTTACATCCAGCTATTATAATTCTAAAAAAAAAAAAAAAAAAAAAAAAATTCATCCAGTCAGTATTTTATGTTGTACAAAAACTTTGACCCAGATTTTCTTTCTTCAAAATGAAAAATGAATAAATTACTTATCGTGTGTTTACAGTAGGCAAACAGACATACAGAATCTCAAGCTGATTTTTGATTATTACGTTTTCTGTTCAGTATTACTGTATAAACATTTTAGAAAGAAATTTGAAATGTTACGAATGGTGCAAAAGTGACATGCTATCTGAAAATGGTTGATATAAAACCTATTACATGTGTAGTATGCCTGAAATACTGTCAAGTACTTCTCGTTTAATTCATTGGAACAGAACCTGGTGATTAAGAAAGAAGTGGCTTCATTTCATATTTATTTGCTTATTTTTCCCCATCTAAAACTAAATACAGTGCCTCACCCAATACTAATCCAACATTATACCTATGTTCAACTTATATATGCAAGTCTCAAAATTCTGATGTACAAGAACAATTCTGAGTAGAGAATCGGAATCAGCATATTTGCTTTAGTCTAATAAAGAATCACCTTTGTAGCAGACAAAAAACATTTTTTTTTTTATTGCACAGTGAAATTTCTTTGAAATTCATACATTACCTGTGTCTACTTTTGTAATGATTCTTTGTACCTTGGAATTGAAAATAGAAAATCATTCTAAGAAATATTTAAATGACTTGTTCGTTTTCTGATTTGCCATTTTTACAAATATAAAGAGCAGGTAATCTCAAATCGGATATTTAATGAAAAACCGAAAAGTGTTATTATACATTTGTCTGTTTAAATTCATTCTTCAAGATTACGATCAAAATACTTGAAAATAAAAATGTAGCTAGATAAATGAGATAAAAAGTTTATATTAACATTTGCCATACAGCATTTGAGAAAACATCAAGTAATTTTAGATCGAGATTTAAATTCCAATTATAAATTAGGACAAGGGAACAAACTCTTCATTTTCTTTAAATGGAAAAACAAAATTCCTTTTATAACAGCATTCAATATGCTAAAACTCACCCCATAAATATTGGTTCTCAAAAGCCTCAGTTTGTGGTCAAAGTCTCATTGTCTACATGACTTCTTGCATTATTTGCAATGATGTCAACATATTATAGCAGAGTATACACGAGGCAGGTTACAACAGGTCAAACATTGAAAGTCAATTTATACAGGGCAAGTTGAATACCAAAGAGTTACAAAAAAAAAAAAAAAAAAATCCTGCTTTAGAAATAAATGAAATCTTACAAATGATTAATTCAAGCTTGACTTGCACCTTATTTCTGCTACTTCTGCCAAGTCCTTTATGTCATGGCTCTCCACAATTTCCTGTCTTTAAATAACTTCTAATTCTTTACCATCCCTTTGTTGTCATACGTTAAGTTCCTCATCATTTCCCCTGCTTTTTAAACAGACTTAGATTAAAATGATCCATATGAATTTTTTTTTATTTCAATTGAAATCAATTTAAAAAAAAAAAAAAAAAAAGTTATTATTCACTAATCAAATAAAAAAGCAAAACAGCAGAAGTCTGGCAGCTGTTTTAAGGATTCCTTCAAAATTCTTTATTGGTTTTTCCATTTGTGCAGTGATGAAGATCCTACATTTTGTTGCCTACACTACCAATCATGCAAGTAGAAATTGAGCAGCTGTTAATTGAACCCATTGTAATTGACTCCCTTTTAATGATTATTCGATTGTCACATTGCAATGAGATGAAAGGCTTTTGTAAATTAAGCCCCCAGCCACAGTCTCAATACTCACAATGCCTAACTGGAGAAATGCTTCATCTTTTTAGCCACATAAGATTTTGTGCACTTTCCAAAGAAACGTGACAAAAGGAATAATTAATTTACAACTCCAATCCACTTAAAGATTAAAATATTTAGAAAGCCCTACATGATACAAATCCAACTCGAAATGTTACTATTTTCTCGCAAGAGTAGTATCTGTAATAAACCATTTATTGCAGTCACTGTTAATGTTTTTTTATGAAGGATATGTGCAATATATTTATTTGATAAATCTTGAAATGCTTCAAAAGAAAAAAGATACAAAAAAAACAACAAAAAAAAAAAAAAACTATTTTTGTACATTGAATTGTATTTGTATATTTTGTTAATTTTTAGTAACTTATATTTAATATTTATGAATAAACACTTGTGCTTTATGTCAACTTATTTGCTATTTTTGTCTTCATTTCATTAAGAAAAAAAAAGAAAAAAAAGTTACATTTTTCACAAAAATATTCAACCAATGGCCAAGCAACCACAGGCAAATATGTTTGTAGTCAATTATAAGACAACTGGAAAAGTTTTTATCAAGGGACTTTTGGTGACATCCAATAATTAGCTAACTAACTAGCTAATTATTTCTTATAGTCAAAAAACAGAGAAAATCTAACTATAGAAATCAAAGTGGTTTCAACTTTTACAAAAATATCTAACTGGGCAATAAATTACTTGGAGATATTTTGAAAGAAATTAATTGTAGTTAATTAAAAATTCCACAATTCAGTTGGTTTTGTATTGCAGAAATTCTGTAAGCAAAGTTTCCAAATGAAGAGAAAGCATAGTTGCCTTAGGCAACTCAAAGAAAAAAAAGTCATCAAATAAAACTTCTTAATATGAAAAATCAAACGAAAGCAAGAAACATTTTCGTAAAAGTTGGAGGTACAGTTTATCAATAACAACTAATAATTGATTCCTACTAGGAAGTAAAGTTGTTAATTACTGGGTATCATTACCAAGTCCCTTGCTAAACATTCAAGTTGTAGATTAATTGTAATTTTGGGCTAACGTATTCGTCTCCAATCATAGACACAACATGCATTGTTCTTTGGCATCACCACGTTGACTGCATATGCAGAAATGAATCTAAGGACACCAACTTTTGATCACAAATTAGAAAAGTAGTCTGCATTTTTAGCTACATCAAATAAAACTAATTTGTTTCATATTGTCAGACATTCCAAACAGCTGTTTTCTTCTTTACACAATGAAAAGGAAGATAGAGTAAAACTCAAAATAGGATTCATCTATAAGCACTTAAAACTAATCAATCAACTTGTAAAATTACAACCGTTATTTCTTTTTTATCTCAACGTTTGCATTGAATAGATTCTACAATAGTAATTGCTCAGAACCTCAGAATATTACAGTTGCCAATTCAGCTTTCACCATTAATTTAAACCTGTAAATACTTTAATACTTACCTGATGGTTTGTGACAAATTCAGAAAAAAAAAAATGTAAAACAGAATTTCTGTAAAGTTCTTTCAGGCTGCCTCTGAAATAGGCAAATGCTAAGAAGCAGATTCTTTGAAAACCATTACAAGAAAGAAAAAAAAAACTAAATAGAAATACTGTAAGCTGCCTACAAAATCAAAATCTGAGAAAGTATTCAGAAATAAAGCCATCTTGGCAGGTTTATTCGCAACAACTAATTTTTAAGTGAAAACCAAATACTAGTTTGTGCAAATATTTAAAATTATCTCCAAAGTATTGAGGAACTGTCCATGTGCACACGCACATACACAATTTTCTTTTTGAAAGCAAAAACTTAAAATCTAAACTCATAAGTATTTTTGTTCAGGAGGAAATTTTGAATAATCATTTGTTACTAATTATTTGTTCTGGTGTAAAGTACAATTTGAGTCAAAGTGCAGTGAAAGTGTGCTCATCTTATATTTTATACATTCCTACTGCCAAGTTCAAGTCACACTTGAACTCATCCATTACGGCTTCAAAATTACTGCTGACTCTGAGATTATATATAAAATTAAAAAAAAAAAAAAAAAATCAGCTTTTACAAGGAATGACCAATGTTGAAAGTAATTGAACAGAGAGAATTCTTAATATTTCCAAGCAAAGGAGGAGAAAAAAAAAAAAAAAAAAAAAAATGCCTTCAGTTCAAAATTAAGCAAGTGGAATTCTTGCACCATGAAGAAATTTGAAACGTTACATGTCACAATCCATTTCGACAACCTGTAAAAGAAAATTAAATGTTGTCTCCCTTGTTAGCTTCAATACCAGGATCTGTAAATATAGCAACACAACACAAGTAGAAATAAATATCTATGTTTATTTTTCTCAGTTTTCTTTCTTGTATAACCAATGAGAACCAAATAAGCAGCTACTTAAAAAAAAAAAAAAAAAAAAAAAAAAATTTTTCTCATGAAGCAGCTGAGCGCTGATTGGTTGCAGCTACTGTGAAAAGGAAGGTGCCTCAAAAGAAGGCCTCTGGCTAGTCCTTTTAAGATCTCCTCTCTTAATATTGCAGTGGGTGGGGAAAGAAGGGAAACAGCACTTGATATTTTCTTTTTTAATTCTACCCCACAATATTTTTTTTTTTTTTTTTTTTTTTTATTCAATAAGTCCAGATGAATGTTGTTTAGTGGAATTAAGAATTATAAATCCCTGATAAAAGCGGGAGGGAGGGGGGACAGTCCCCGCCACAACCTCCTTTATGCCTCTTGTCAAGTATTATAGTATATCCCTACCCACAACTAAAAGAAAAAAAAAATGTATTGTGGATATTATTTAATTAGTTAGTTAGTTTTTTTTTGTTTTTTTTTTAAAAAAACACAAAAAGCTTAAACAAAAAGAAAATGAAAAACTAAATACAATGAATGACGAAGGGTGGTGTTGTCATATTTGGGAGGTAGAGAGAGGACCCCCACCCATAAACCAGAGGAAAATGCTTGCACTCATCCCAAACAATTGTTTCCTTATCAAGAGAAAGAGATGCCATTTACACCGTGAAAATGGGATACAATTTAGGCACAGCAGAAACACATGGAATCCTAAGGAGAGTTCAGTTATGATTGAAAGTAAATACATTTACAATGGAATTAGTTTTGGCTGCACTAAATACAGGAAATGTTGAAAGTGGAAGAAGGCAGAGAATGAAGCAGTGAGAGTGAAAACATGGAAACCAAAAATAAAATTAGATTCTAGGTGAAGTGTCAAAGGATTTCTCCATTTGAAATAGAGCCTAACAGGAATAAATAAAAAGGTACCATCAAAATATTTTCTAAATAAGAGCACAATTTGTTGTATTTTCTATTTCAGGTAGGTGTTTGAAGGATGAATGGCAGAATCACTACAAATAACTGAAAAAAGACAAATGAAACCATGACACAGGATCTGGAGACTTTAACGGTGCATTTACCTGCCTTCTGCATGCGGCTTGAAAAGTCCTAAATGTTAAATCAAGAAAATAAGGTAGACAATATCAAATCATTATTGGAGTGGCAAGGGGACTTTGTGTGAAAGTATTTTAATATACATACAACTGAGCTCAAACACTGACAAGTGGATGTATTTAAATGATCAACTTTGAAAAGTTGAAAATTATGACAGATTGATATTGGAGGAGGCTGAGGAGTTGTAGTTTCAAATTGCCTAGCAATCATTAATGATAATAATAACGGAGAGTTGGAAAGGAACACGGCATGTCAGATAAAACACAATATATACAGATTTTATCACTTTTTAAAAATGCCTACCCAATAGTTCTAAAACAAGGGAGCTACACACTTCTTGGTTTCTGATCTGTCCAAAATTCTAGACTCTTTTTTTCTTTTAAACACAAGAGGGAGAAATTAATGATAATGAGTTTTTCTTATTGTATCTTTAATAGACAACAGCAGCCCTTAAAATGATTCTGATTCCTTAACAACAGCAAATGTCTCACTTGCTTCTTCATATTTACACATTTTATAAATTACAACTTATTTGAGGAATGAGAGAAGAGGCAGCTGCTTAAATAACAAATCAGAAACCAATTCATTTTTCTTCTTCTCTCTCACACACACACACAAAAAAAAATAAAATAAAAAATAAAAAAAAACTTTAAAGAGAGCAAGAGAATAATAATAAATGAGGACCCCAGACTTTTGTTTTTGCTTTTATTCCTTTTACTAATTCATGTAACTTTCTTGAAACATATTTACATTTTGAAATAAAGTATTGTCAAGAATTGCCTCTAACTGAAGAACAAAGAGGAAGGAGGGTAGCAACGGAGTGAATGTCAAACAGCAGTAACTATCAATAAATGGTGCTAGAGCATTACTGTTCCTAGGAGGAAATAAGACCCAAAAGTCAAAAAAAGGCAAAACTCAGTGAAAGGACAAATAAAACATGGACATATCATTGACCCGTTAGTTGCAACCTGTTGTTTGTATGTGTGTGTGTGTGTGTGTATCTATGTGTGTCTACATGTAGATATATATTCCAAAAATATATATGTGTGTGTGTGTGTGTTTATATATATATATATATATATATATATTAAATACGAAGGCCACATGATTTGCAGCAGCAGCAGCAGCAGCAAGTGTCCAAATAAATGAGATTGGATTTGGTGCCCATTTTCCTTTTAGCCAGTTTCAATTCTGTCGATGTTGGTGTAATGTCAAACAGCAGAGAAGAAAACTGAGCTGCACGGCCAGCCGACAAATTCATGACATCCTCTGTAAATGAGATTTTAAGAAGGAAGAGAAGAATCCATACACTGTTGTTGTTGTTGGTGGTGGTGGTGGTTATGGTGGTGGTGGTGTTGCTTGGTTTACTCTGTTAAATGTTCACAGAGCCAGAATTGCTTTGTCAAGAGTTAATGTTGGTTGGGTTTTGCGATTAAGAGGTGTGGCTGCTTGCCTTTGATTGCTGCAGAGTCAGCAGCAAGAGAGGTTCAACTCCAAGGTTCAGTTAAGTGATCTGGAGACAGACCATGTTCATATCTGTCCCACATGCGCAGGTAGAGTTTCTCAAGGTGACTAGCATACAATTTTGTATTGAAAAGAGGACTGGTAGTTCTAGCTTTCCACACTTTTGCCCGGACAGATTTCAAACTGAAATAATCAAAGTTAAGAGCATGATTTATAAATAAATAATATTTTCACACACACACAAACACACACACATACTATAAACTAGATGCTGGTAAATCAGATATATCACTATTCATGTGAACTATAAAATTTAAATTAAAAAACATTAACAGTTATTTCAAGTCACTTTGTTGTGTACATGAAAACTTATTGTGAAGAAAACAGTAGAATAAAGAATGAACAAGTCATGGAAAAAGAAAAAAAAAAGGATAATTCATATGCAAACTTAATGAAAGCAGTAAAAGTGACAAGGTTTATAACAAATCAGAAAATAAATACTTACTAATCTTGGTCAGTTCCTAAACGCACAGCTATATTTACATAATCTTCCCGAGATTTGGCAACTAACTCCGGACATCCTAATGTGTGCAGCTGTGAAGCAGCCACTCTGGAAGCAAGGGTTTCACCTACAAGACAATACAAAGCAATCAACAGAAAAACACAAAACTCAGTGGTATCAGTAATAGAATGCTACTGTCTTTAAAAAGAGAGAAAGAAAATAATTAAAAAATGTCAAGTTGATAAAATGGAAACAAAAGTATTTCTTTTATTTGGAAGTTATTGGAACATCAAATTCACATTTGCCAATATTGAAAACAACACATCATTAACATGCACAAAGCCAGTGCATGAATTTTTTTCCTTTATTTTTAAATTATAATTACCAGGTAAAGTGACCATTGGTGTTCCTGCCCACAAAACATCCATACCAGTGGTGTGTCCATTACAAAGAGGTGTATCTAAACATATATCAGCAAGCTGACCACGGCGTACATGTTCCTCCTGAAGGATTTAAAAAAGAAAACAAAATCCTGTCAACATCCATTATAACATCTTAATATAGTGCAAAGTTTCTGTTTTGATTGGATTTCCCGGATCTTATATGGAAATTTATTTTCAAGTGTTTTGATAAAATGATTAATTCAGACTGGCTTTTCTAGTCTGAACTCAGCCTATTGCTTGGAATAATGATTTGTTCAAACATTTTATTCAAAAGGTTTTAACTAATCCAAGATAAAAACCAAGTCATTCCTTTTAAACTATAAACAAGATTTTGAGGGACAAATATTCATTCAGCCTGATAGATATGACTTACAAGATATGTAATTAGTTATGTCACTTATTATGTAAACCAGGCTAAGATTCACATATAATTTGGTCTTAACATTTCCAATTATACTGCTATCTAACTTTGCTTTTATAAACATGTAGCAAAACATTTTTAAAACAAAAAACCTGTTACAGGGTAGCTATCAGGAAAAAATGCCAATGTTAAAAAAAAAAAAAAAGTTAATTCAAGCAATGTAGTTTCTAGTTTATATGAAACAAAAGAAATGTCTTTAAATTAATCATGAAAGGAAAGATTATTAGAGTACAATTGTAATTATCCTCAATTTAAGCGATAGTGTTAAATTTCTTCTAACAACTATTGAGTAATTCATTTCCAAGCAAACAAGAAAATAACTCCTGTTTGAATCTTCAAAGATTAACTTTCAATCCGGTAATATTTGTAATAAAGTGCAACAAAAGTTGGGGTTAAAAAGAGTTATAAATTTTTAACCAGAAAAGCTATTACACAGACAGACAAAAAAAAAAAAAAATAAAAAAATAAAACTAGTCTCTGGTCATAAATTTTAGTGTCAATCCATACAGAATTTCTGAAAATAATTATTCAAGTAACAAAATAAAAAGCAATGAGACAAAGGGTTGGGGCAGGGGGGAAAAAAAATGCTTTACCTTAGGAGCAACATGAGAAAATATGATTCGTCCAGCAATAAGTCCTCGGTTCGTAGCAGCCTGAATGATGTTGGGTTCCCCAACTGCAGGAAATCGCAACAGCCAGAGGACACTGTTAGAAACATTCTTCAAGATTTCTAACCACATATCCAGTGTGGATGGGTCAATCTTATACAACTGGTTGAAGTTACAATAAACAACAGCATCTTCTGGTAAGCCATACTGGGAGCGCGCAGTCAGCATGATGTTCTCCGGTACCTCCTCACCTGTAGCAGCTTTGTTGTTGGTCTTATATATATATATATATTAAAAAAAACAACAAATAAAAAATTATGCATCATGTGAGGAGTTGAAGACCAAGCGGAAAAACAAACGACTTTCATATAAAATATATATTTTTCTTGTACAAATCCAATTCAATAAACACAGGAGAGTAAAAGAAAAACTCACTTGGTTAGAAGTTAATCCATTCTGAACAATAACTCCATTGATACATGTGGAGGCGATACCCGTCTTGATCATACTCTGCATAACTGTGGTGACAGGACTATCAATTGAATTGGATAGGTCGGTACCATTGGGTTTAGTGTCTTCATTTTCAGTCTGGAGGGGGTTTCCAATCTGTTTGCAAAGAGCAGATTACAAACAAGTAAATGGAAATTGAACCAGTTAACTATGGTTATTCAAATTTACTGAGAGAAAGAGAGAGAGTGGATGTTGTATGTGGAAAGTTGAGGGCTCTGCTCAATTTTTATTTTATTAAACAGGAAGACATATTAGAATACTAAGATTAGATTGGCAAAACAAATGGTGACTAATATGTTGCACAGAAAGTGGGTTCAAGACATCCATAAGCCACAACAAAGTTCATTCTCTGTAGTCACTAAACTACAAATCCAGTCACCAAGAATTATGTACATAACACCCCAAGCAGTTGTTGAAGAAATCTGCACACATACTATGCTCCTTTAAGTATTATCAGAGTATAGAAATTATTAGCTTGTGGGAATCATTAACTAGAAAGGAACAAGCAAATTTCCCAAAGCACCGCCTGAGAGATATGAGTGCCAGCAAAGATATTTTGGAAGGTCATGGATTCAATGCAGAGGTCAGAAGGAAATAATTCCAAGGACACAGACATGCAATCACTAAACATGATATTCGAGAGAGAGAGAGAAATACATGCTCTTTCAGAATGAGATGTGGTATTCCAGAACACAGCAAGAAAAGTCTTGGTCATGGTTTTTGGGAATAAGGAAAGTATTTTAATAACTTCTCCACAAGAGACAAACAGTTATTGCAGACTACTAATCTGAAACACTAGTTTCAGATTCCAAATCTTAAAAGGAAGTTGAAATGGGGAAGAAGTAATTCTAATGATTCAATGGTGATAACAGCAGCAAAACAGCATGTGCATGATACTTCCCAAGGCGATCATTGGTCATGACCTCCAGTCATTCAATTTTGTGGCCCTCTTCAGGTTAATCCTGATCATGGCAGCCAATTATAACTTTGATACTCCATTCCAGGTTGTGATTATTTAAGTATGAAGAGATACCTCCTCATCACAGTCAAAACATCTCTGGTCCAAATGGCAGTTTACTGAATCACAGGACGAAAGTTCTATTTCAACAGCAAGAGAAATTGCAGATTTTTATGGATTCTTCCTTGGAAAAATAAGACAATGGCTGGTATAACCGATCCTGGCTTCAGGAGTTCTCTCTCAACAAGTAACTTCAGCCCTCCTACTCTTTGCAACTAGCTTTTCTGCAACTGCTTACCTGAATATATAGAATATTTTTTTTTTATAATTAACTCTACCCTCAAGTAATTCAATCCAATTGGCTCACCTAATCACATTGGCTAAAAAGGAGATGTGTTTCCCTTTCTGATATCCTGCACCAGTTCATCCTACTGACCAAAAATTAGCACGTGACAGGAAAAGAGGAATTCCTTATTAAATCAACAAGACCACATATTTACACACCTGCAATAACTCCAAGATCTCAATCACCCCCACTCCCAAAAATATTTTCTATAGATCTACCTGCCAATCTGGTCTTCTCAACAGTTCAAATGGTTTAGTTAAAACAACACCTAAATTTGTTTTCACCATTTTCTCAATATCTACTTTTGTCCTGTCTTTGTCATTTTTCTGTGTGAATAAAACTATTTTTATATGATTCCCAAACAATCAGCCCCCACTGCACCATTCAGTATCTTATGGAACTTTTTACCCACTTCTAAACTCACAAATTTCTATTGCCACAAATGATCATGTATATTTTTTTTCTTTTCAGAAGAAACTTGAGAAATGATGTGCAGAGTGAATACATAAAATAGCATATATGTTTGATGGCTCTCAATCATTCTCTTCTTAATTGGGCAAAGAACTTTTCAGCCCACCCACATATTGTAAACAAAGTATCACAAGAAAAACATTTTGAAAAAACTAATATTGAATCTTGGAAACTAATAACATTTATCTTAATGTGATGTCAGCGGTATATAATGAATCAATAAATAAAATTAAAGTAGACTTTACCTCATTCTCATCCCTCTTAATTTCTGCTGCTGATTTTAATGGCTCCAAGTTTGTGCCATTGATAATTTGAATATTGTCTGCTACATGGCCATCCTTAGTCTCAATAAATACCCTTTCAACCAAATGCTGGAACATGTGCCGATGGTCACCAATGAAAAAAGTGTTTGGCATATAAGCCAATTTCTCTGAATACTGGTCAGCTAAGTCTAATGGTGATGTCACAGCATCAGTGATGATATAATCCATAAAAGGAGCACCACTTGTTCCAGGATAGCCCAACCACATTACCTAAAATATAAAATTCATAATTTGTATTACAATTAATACAAATGTGTCTATTTATTCATAGTCATAAAACAAATGTTAATTCATTTCATATTTAACTATGGATAGCAGGGGGGGGGGGGTCAGTCAAAAAGAGAACTTGATAAAAAGATTGAGAACAAATGAAAACAATGATGAATATGGTCTTTATGAGAAATAAATAGAACATCGTTTTAGCAAAAAATAACAAACGGATAAATTGTTATTTGAACAAACTAAAATAGAAATGCTCAACAAAATTATCTTAATGCAAATCTTGTGCCAATTTCCAAATTTCATTAATCTTTCTAGTTTAATTTCAAATGTAACTCTTTTTCAAGATTAAAAATAGATTTTGATAATGCTTCAAAAGAAAATGGTTGCCATGGCACAACATTTTATCAAATGACTACATACATACATACACACACATTCTTTTCCTTTCTTATACAAAATTTGTTAATATATTTTAAGTTTATTTTTAAAACATTTTTTTCCAATTTTTTTTTTCTGTAGTATACACAAAGGTATTCCAGAATATTTTTGATCATACTCAGAATTTTCTAAAGTAATTTCTTTAATAGCAACATCAAGTTTCAACAATTTTTGGCAATCCCATCTAGCATCACAGCATGCTTTGAGAGGGCACTCATTCACTTGGAGAGAGAGAGAAAAAAAAAATCAAAACTAATTTATTTTTAATACTATCAACTTTTGACCGTTATTTGTATTTTTTTGTACACAGTTTTGATAAAAAAAAAAAAATATCTTTCAAAAGTATATATAAGAATACTTCAAATGTTATTTTTACTGGCCTGCACACAAGAACTTAAAGGTGCTCTCCCCCAACAGAGTTTGGACCTGTGCTTCCTTTTATAAGAGAAACCAGTGTGATCTGACATACATTAGACTGCTCAGCCACAAAGTTAATCACAGACCAGCAAAATTTTATTTTCCCCTTTGAGGAATGCATGTCCCCTCGTTCAGACTTTGTCAAAAGTCTGTAGCTGCTCAATTTCATATCAGAAATGTAAACAAAGCATTAATTCCTACCGAATTAATGGATTTATTTTTAATCTGACATTTTTAGTACTTCAAATGATATTTTAAGTGGATACCCATAAAATAAATTGATCTCTATTAAAAATACCTCAAAGTGACAATATGCTTATTTTTTTATTTCTTTAAACATTGTTTATTAGATTTGATATTTGCTTAATTACTATTTTATCATAAATGAGGAGTACCCAAACAATCACACTGATAAAAACTTATGGTATCTCAATATTTATGGGTGACATTTTGAAGAGGAGAATTAGCAACTATTGTGTTCAGAAATTATCACAAGAATTTTCACATTATTTGTTTTAAAAGAAAAATGTGAATCATATCAAGATAAAATTTATGGACATTTTCTCTCTGTCCACTATCTTAGAATAACGTGTGGAAAGAGAGAGAAAAAAAACAAAGCAAAAAAAACTTTACTAACCTGGATGGGAGCAGGATGAAGAGCAAACAGTTCATTGCGAGCCCCTTTTGTATAACCATTCATATTAATGAGAATATGAATACCATCTGCATATATACGATCTGCAGCTTTGCCATTGCATGGAATCTGAAATATTTAAAAAGGGCATCTAGATTGTAATGAAGAGAAAATATTAAATATTTGGAAGAAGTAATCTGCGTGTCATGGACACATTTTTTAACAAATAACTAATGAAAATAAGCAAATTCTTCAAGATTTATATTACATGACTTTATGAAATGCCTAGCCAGTCTAAAGCTTTTACTATAAACAAAATCAGGTTTCCATACAAAGAGAACAAAAAACACTGATTTTGTGAAATGAAACCAATTTAATCTCAGAAAGTCTGACAAAAAGTTATGAAGCACAAAAGATATTTTCTCAATTTATGGACAGTGTTTTATTAATATTACACTAGAGAATTTGGAATTTTCTTTTACTAGTTAACACTGTCAGACTCACTGTACCTTTCTCCAATTTTAAAGTAAACCACCAATGTTCAAAAACAGAAACCCTTACTTGCGATAAATCAACAAAATGCTCAGCCTCTCGCCCAATCTTCGCACGGAACGTAGTACCATCATCAGGACTCAAAGAGTAACAAAATATCTTTAAGAAAATATAAAATATTTTCATTTTAATTTTTAAAATGCCATTTCAATCAAGAAGTTCACTCACAAAATACTTTTCAATAAAAAGAGAAAAAAAAAAATGAAAAATTTTTTAAATTTTAGAATTTAAAATACTGAAATCTATCTGATTAGATTCCAGAGTATCACAGAATCGAACATAAAATGACATCTTAATAAGAAATTAGCATAGCTGTTTAAAAGGGGGATGAAAAACAAAAATGTAAATTTGGCAAAAGCATTAAATGAACGTACTTCTACTTTAGCCCGTTCATGCATTCCAGGCACACTCTGCATTAAATGTGACGTTGGATGATTTCCAAAGTCCGAACTAACATAACCAATGCGCAATCGTCCATCAGTGGATAAGCTCTTGGAATGCTGGTAAGGAGGTTTGTGGAGTACATTGATCTAAAAAGCAAATCCAATTAGAAGATCATCAATACATAAACAAAAATAAAATCCACAAACAACAGTTACTACTTAAAACAGTTTGAATCAGATCAGGATTACAAAAAGAGAAAAGAATGTAAACTTATTCAAATGGTCACAAGAAAAGAAAAAAAAAGATCTCAAGAGACATTCACAATATATACTAGAGATTTATTCTGTCATTTGTTTTCTAGTGTTTATACATCTCTAAATCTACAAATATTTACAAGCTGCTAACACTCACAGCTAAAACTGACCATGATCTGTATGGACACAAGACACAAGAAAAAAATTAAACAATGACAGATTTTAATTTTATATTCTTCAAGTTCAAAACTGTTTAAGGTTTTACAATTTAATCCCAAGTAAATCTACATGCACACGTCGAGAAATCTATTTAAGCTTGAATAGAACACATATTTAAGATATTAAATTCATGAAAATAGAAATATGATAGTCAATATGTACAATTAGTAGAATTGAAAATTATTTGAAAAGGTTTTCAACAGTCAAATTTATTTGCTATAACAGCAGAAAAAATGTATAACTCGGAAATAATCTTGCAAAGGAATTTCTTTTTAAATTAATTACTGCTGAAAGACAGTGAACACTGGCAGATTTTATTATCTAAGTCAATTTTTTTACAATAAAATTGAAATTAAATCAAATTATGTTAAAAATTTCAGGATATATTTTTATATGATCATAAAACGCAATGGGTTTCCTCACTAGAATTGGCTTATGGCACACAAAGACAAGTCGGCCCTAAATGATTTTATCTGAGAACGAACAGTCTGGTGTTTTAATGTCCAGCAGTTGAATCTAGATCTGAGGTCTTTCTAGTGACCATTAATTGTCCACAAATAGAAAGAAGCAAATAAAAACTTTTGGGATCAAGTACCAATTGGTCAGAAATTAGGGAATTTTGGCAAAATGCTTATATAGGTAGTTCAAGAAAACCCATTACAATCTATCCATTGTCATGTAGAGTCAAAAAGCCATGTGTTGTGAGGGGTATTAGTGAATCAGTTGAAGTTCTTACTGGCCAAAGGAAAGATATTTTCCATTAGTCTGTCATGAAAGAAAACCGTAGTAGTAGTAAAGATCTTATCCCCCACATGTCACATATCTACCCACCCCCAGATCATGCCAGGTTAATGTGTGAATAAATAACAGATATATTGGAAATTGGATCAATGTTTTCTTTTCTTGCCATGACATTATTTCACCTTTCATTCCACTGTGAACATACAACAGATCTTTCCCTGTTTCTGTACACACTAATGCAAACAAGAACTGAAACAATGTAAGATGACAGGTGGTGGTTGTATGTTTACAACCAATATATCAGATAACTTTTGACTTATATTTATCCCTATCAAAAACATTGATAACTTGTTTGGAGGTTATTTTTATTATACAAAAACTAAAAGCAACAACACTTTTTTTTTTTCTTTAAAATAAAATCAAAAAAGATTCACATATGTACAGCTTGTTTGTTTCTTCAGTGCATGTGCCTTTTCAGCACTACCAAACCCAGGGATTGAGCTCACAATTGCCAGTGAATCAGATATATTTAAAAAACCAACACTAATCTGAGTGTCTCTTGAACTGAGAAGTATTAACTTATACGAGTTATCTCCTCTAAACATTTAAAGCAGAATGCAAACACTCTACTCCAGTGCATTGAGTAAAGGGGTCAGTTTAAAATTCCCATATGATGACCAAGTACAATAAGACACCTGAAGAAGGTTGGAGAGTGCAATGGCTAAAACATTGTGAGTATAACC
Source organism: Acanthosepion esculentum (assembly GCA_964036315.1). NCBI lineage: Eukaryota > Metazoa > Mollusca > Cephalopoda > Sepiida > Sepiidae > Acanthosepion > Acanthosepion esculentum. The sequence goes on along the minus strand of OZ038502.1, from coordinate 1,618,977 downwards.
AAGTTGAAAATTATCATATTGCTACAAATAAAACATAATATTGATGGACCACATACTTGTTTTTTTTTTCTCTTGGATTAGCTGATAAGACTGGGAGCCATTAATTTACTCTTTGAGACTTTTTTTCTAACAAGGTGGGCAATAGTCAACTTTGAAGGAATATTGTCTTGCATGAATTGAGTCCTTTTATAAAGCCTCTTGGTTGTGACCTGTATCACTCAAAGTCTCATCCAGGAACTTACAAAAATTCACTGCATTTATCATGACATCAATTTTTAAGAGACCAATAAGTTACTACCTATAATACTAATCGAAAACATTACTCAGCCTCCTCTCTCTCCTGTCTTTGACCGATTTCAATAGAAGACCTTACCCAGCCATCAGTTCCATCCAATGTAGCTGACAACCATCAATAGAGAGAAGGAGGAGAGGAAAAAGAAAAAAAAAAGAATCATTGCTTTTGCAAATCTGTTTTTATAAACTTTCACCTATTTTATACATTTCTTTTAAATAACTATATGATGACATCCACTTATAATTAACAATCCTGGGGTTGTATACTAAATATCACACCAAATAAGTTATTAAAAATATTTTTACTGAAAACATTATATGAAATACATATTTATCATATAAGTATATCCTGTAAATTTCATCAACATCAGTTGGCTAATACCAATTTTATTATTGTAAACAAAGTAGTTCTAAAATCTGACAATGTAAATGAAACGTCAGAGTAATAAAATGGAGAGAAAACATGTTCAATTTCTTGGAATATGCGAGAGAAAAAAAGGTTACCTTTTCTAGACAGAGGTTTGCATGCTTGGAAGCAATAGCTTTTCTTACTGCATGAGAGAGGGGGTAGAGCATACTGTGATGAGGATGCACAGATGGAAGCCTGTTCTTTTCAAGCTGATCCTGTACAATCTGAACCAACCGCTTCATTCTGTTATCATAATCTGTCCAGTCACAAACAATCTGAAAGAAAGATATTCCCAAATGAATATCAACAAAATTAAAAAAAAGATCACCAAAATGTGATTAATAAGAGCTATAAACTTACCTGTAAGCAATGGGCCAAGTTACAGTAGGCATCAGGAAAATCTGGTTTCAGTTTCAGAGCTGTTCTATAAGATGCAATTGCTTCAGGAATGTTGCCAGAATCCTGAGAAATCAAAATAAGATTTTTTTTAACACATTTTATTAAAATATATTAAATGATCATAGACCATCTTAAAATCCACTTTTAAATTGCTTTTTTAACAATTTAAAAATTTAATCCAGAGTAGAATCCAAAAATTAAACAATTTTTAAAGTTTACCCACTTATTTAACAAATGGTAAGATAAAATATTGGTCCAACAGTTTCAGTAAAAAATATGATGATGTAAGATTAAGCATAGAAATTGGTCAACCCCTTCATTTTTAGAAAACACATTCATACGAAAATTTCTCGTTCCTTTTTAAAGAGACAAGAGTATAAAATTAAGAAATAACTAACAAAAATGAATTCCTTTTCATTTATCTATAATTCAGATTATGACCTTTTCTGTGGGGAGGGGGAAGTTTTAATGTTCATATTTCCAGTTGCTTTTTTTGTCTTGATTTGTTTTAATGAATTCAAATCACAAAATTCAAAAAAAAATTATTTCTGGTAAAAATTTCAAAATATTTTTATTTTTTTTTATTTTTTTTTTTAAACAGGTTCATTTTACTGAAACATTTACAAAAAAAAATTAATAACAATTGTAACAATATTTGGCAAAAAAAATAACATGTGAGATTTCCTTATTTTCTAGTTAGAGAGGTTAAGTTTATTGTCTCTTGGTATATAAGTAAAACTACAACTTATATAGTGGCTGATGAATTGCCTAAAAATCTCAGAAATTTGACAAGGGAAGAATGAGAAGAATCAATGAAACTTGCCTTATGGATAGATGCCAGATTACTATGAGCATCAGCAAAAGCGGGATTGATCTGAATTGCTCTAGTGTAACATTGGAGTGCCCCTTGTATATCTTGCATTTCTTTCAAAGTGTTACCCATGTTAGAGTAAGCATCAGCAAATGTAGGAGAAATCCTAAAATAGAAAAAGAACACAGAAGATTAAAAACAAATGCACACAACATTTATGCTCAATTTGTCAAAAAAAGTTCAGGTTTCAAATTTATAGAAACTTAACTATCCTAAAAGTCAGTCTTATTTACCAATTGAAAGGTTACATGTGCCCACACATACACAAAGGATAGCTGCACAGAGTGTATGTATATATATATATATATATATATATATATATATATATATAAAATCAATTTAAAATGAAGTTTGCAGTTGCTCAATAGAAGTCAAACCTTTTAGGATTAAGAACAGAAATACTTGAACTGTAAAGGAAATCAGATTTAAATTAAAGAACTGATCTACTACTGACCAAAGAAAACATGGTGTTAAAACTAGTCTATATCCTATGACTGCCAAAGCTACACTGTCATTTTACTTATTATACCACACAAATATAATCCAGTTCTAAAATTATTGTTGCCTCTAATTTTGTTGCCACTTCAGTTCATATCGACACTGATAATGACCTTACAAATATTTTACAGTTCTAAATAAAGAATAAAAGAGTCCGGTTGCCTTAAAAGCCATCAACATGAATTAAACAGATACTGAATAATTCAATTGAAACTAATTGATCAAAAATAGCTATCTAAAACATCTTTCTTTCCTTATTCATCATCATAACAAATAACACAGTAAACAGACTTGTGGAAAATACTCACCGAATCGCCTCTTTGTAATGCATCAAAGCTTCATGCAATTTGCCTTGCTGTTGTAAAACGCTAGCAAGATTTGAGTGAGCTACTGCAAATTCTGGATACACCTTTCAAGTAAAAATTAAGTAATGTTTATGATTTTCAATTGATAATATAAATTTATTTAAACGGTTATAAACTTAGAGATGTCCAGATGCTCATTTTAAGTTATTCTAACACTTACACATTACATGAAATAATTTACTAAACATTTCAAATCAAAGTAATTAAAAATACTAGGCTGATATATCCATATTTTAACAAGGCAAAGAACCATCTAAAAACAATGTTTAGATTGCTTTCAGTCAAATCAAATTTTACTATGGCATCAAGAATTAAGAAATTCAAAGTTTCCAAATAATTTTATATCTATTCTGAAATGAAAAAGATTAATATTATAAATTCCATACAAATTAAAATAGATTTAAAGCTATCAGATACATTATTATCTATCCATTACGATGATTAGCTTAAGATGGAAATAGATTTATTTATTTTTTTTACTTAATATATACACTGAAAAATTCACCTCAACCAGGAAGCTCTTTAGAAAAAGAACTTGTTTGACCATTTGGTCAGATTTTGGGAAGTAGGTCAAGAACATTAAAATACCCCTTGATAAAGATTAACAGATTTTTTGCCTAGAATCAAAATGTAGAAGGTATCATAAAAGATTAAGGACAAATAACACTATTTTGCATTTTTCAAACCTTCTACACATTTATAATGATACACTTTGGAGCTCTCCCCGACACAGATAAATGTCTGCTCAACACATGCTTGCTTTTCAGGTTATTTCAGTTGATTCACTCCATATGGAAATATTTAATTCCCAACACTCATAATTTAACTCATTCTCCAGTTTAGGTTGCTGCTTCAATTAACAAACACTAGAAGATGTCATAATTGCCCAGAATAGAGGACAATTGAATTTTTCTTTTTAGTGTGTGTGTGTGTGTGTGTGTGTGTGTGTGTGTGTGTGTTTAATTTACAATGGCATAGATTCACCAGGTAATTGCAAAAACAGTATCGATCCACATTCCCACTCAATTGGAATGTAAAGTTAGGCTTAAAATGAAATCCTATGCATACAAGGGATTGGTAACAAAAATTGCTAAACTCCCTTGATAGTTTCTCTATTTAGGATGCGCCAGGCATCAGGGATTGTATTGTCTTTCCAACTTAACAGGCACTGTCTGGAGTGATGATGAGATGAGCATGTGCTTCAAATCAAAGCCACCACAATGAGTTAGACAGCTTTTAAAAAAAAAAAATTTTTTAAATAAATAAATAAAAATAATAAAAAATTGATGGAAAGAGAAAATCCAACTCATTTATTCAGTCTTAAACAATGAAGAACTTGTTTATATAGAAGTGAAGTTGTCTTAATTTGGAAGGGGGCCACAATAGTTTTAATTGCTGCCATAGTTTTCTATGAAAAATTTTCAGTCTTCATTTATAGACCCTCAAATACGTTTTTTTTTGGGGGGGGGGGGGGGTTAAAGATGAAATATTTTCAGAGCAGAGATATGCTTCTCCTATTTACTTGATTAGAATTAAATAGAATGTTTATTTTGAAATATTACATTTCATGTGGTACAAGGCCAAAAGGGAAAAGGAGGAAAAAAGGCAGGTCGTTACTATCCTACACCTAGCTTATCTGATTCACAAGTCATTCATCCATTATGATTTACTCATTCCTTACCATTCAATCATACACACAAATTCACAGAGGGAGTCCTATTAAAACACCCATGGCATAAAAATTTCACAATATGTAAAAAAATTAACTAGATTAATGATTAGAATTAAATAGAATATGGAATAGCACTTAAAATAAAAAAAAAAAATAAAATTAAGGCCTATATACATTTCAGCATAAACAAATATTTATGGTTTAATTATAATTTCTAAAAATAATCGTTCAAAAGACTTACTTCCAAGGCCTTAAGATATAGACGAACAGCTTCCTCGGTGTTTCCTTGTTCACGTTTGATATTAGCCAAGTTGTTCAGCGAGTCTGCATGCGTTGGACACAATTTAAGTGCAGTGTTGTAACATTCTTCAGCTTCAGCAACCTGAAATTATATTGATGCAAAGATGGGAAAATTCAAAACGGAAAGAGGATTTGTTTGGGGGTGGGGTTCATGGGAGATATGAGACATTAAGCTTACAAAATACATACAATTAAATAAAAAAAAAAAAAAAAATGGCTTGTTTTTACATCATAAATTACACTATTTTCTAATGAGGATTAAACAAACCAAAAGTTTAAGGGAAAAAAATTATATGATCAAGTGTAAAAAAAAAAAAAAAAAAAAAAAAAAAATAAATTACATTCTTTTGAAGTTATGTATTATAAACATCACATTGTAATGGTAGGGGAAAAATTCTGGTTTCTTATTGTATTTCAAAATGAATTTATATTGTGAGTATTCTCAGACAAAGGCAAGATTGACTCTCATGACCAAAAATCCAATTAAATTGCATAAAAAGTTAATTCAATTCTCATTAACTTTATTCAAGAAGACTAAAAGTTCCTGGCCCAGCCCACTTCTCAAAATCTGACCAAATGTCAGAAATCTTTTAGCATCTTCTTGGTCAGGACAAAAACATTTTAGCAACCCCCTTGTAGCACTTGAAAGAATTAGAGAATATTGTATATCACATACACTAACCCCCATTGAGAAAATAAAGATTCTGAAAGAAACACGATTCTCTTTCCACTCTTTCTAAGCCACATTCCAAGACAGAAGGATAATCCATTGATCTATTATGATATTTTGGTAGACACAAAATTGTGTAAGACTAACAATTTCAGATGACTTACCAGCCCATGTGCTGATGCTAGAATTTAATGTGAAATACAGCAGTTTTGTTGTTTTCAAAAGAAAACATCAATTTTTTTTTTTCGTGTGTGATCAACACTTAACAGAATTCAACTAGAGGACATTTCAACTGAATATTTCATTTAATAGAGAGGGAGGAAAAAATACAGGATGATTTTGCCTTGATTTCTAAATCAAATCCACTGGCTTAAAGAATATCACAACTGTTGCTGACCAACGAGACATTTTTAACTAAGGACAACCTAATAGTAAGTGGCAGGAATGATAGGATCACACTACGGCATGTGGAATCTTAAAAGGCCATCTGACTGAAAATAAATTTCATCCATTCAAAGAAAATAATTTCCTGGAGAACTAAAACTAGTTTAAGTTAAAAAAACAATCTAATTAAAAACAAATATCATGTATTATACAACATTTGAACTAATTTATTTTTTGACTGGTTTTTGTGGCAAGGAATATCTCATATCTTGACAATCATACTATGGTTGGAGGAAAATACTGGCTTTGTACAATTTAGGTAGATTAGTTGCAAAAAGATCTTCACAGATAATAATAGACAAATGTTATTGCTTCTTTTAACCAAAATAAACAAAACTATTTAATTCTGATAGTAGTAACACTAATCTGTCAAAACTTTTAGCATTTATCATGCAACAAACTTACATATTGTTTTCAGTTAATGAAATAGCAAAATCAAAGACTACTTGTTTTCTTGCTTGTGTGTGTGTGTGGACAAAAAAAAAAAAAAAAAAAAAAAAAAATAAAGGTTCATCGGTGTTGTGTAAACAATTGAGAATACAAACTTTATTTTTTGTACCCCCACCCCCTCATAAAATGCCTACTATTAATAATTAACTATACCATAAAAAACTAAGAGCATGTCATTAGGCAAAAAGTACAATATTTCCATTAAATAGCTAAAGCAACATTTGCTACAAAACTGTTAGCATGCCTAACATATATGCTGGTGGTTGTCAGTGCTCACATGCAAATCTATACAACCACACAAGTTGGCATAGCTGAAGAAAAAAAAAAAAGATTAAAAAAAAAACTTTCACTACTATATAAGAGCTTTGAATGAAACTTTTATATTATATATCTATATAATAAATGCAAATGTCTGTGTCATACTTTTTCAACTTTATTCCTAAAATAGCAAATGAAAAACATTCCAGGCTGAATTTAGACCCACAAACCTGAAATTTTGAATTTCTAACTTTTCATTACTGCGATTGTTTTCAGTGATTTTTTTTAGAAAAAATGGTTTGTATAATTTTTATAATTTTGAAATAAATCTGGGAATAATCAAAGTTAATTGCAAAATCCAGCAAAAATCGCCCATGAAATAAAAAGAACTGTTTGAACAGAAAGTAAGGATCTACATACATCAAATTGTCTTTAAATTAAGTGGCGACAAAAAAAAAATTAATCATTGATCTTTTAAAAGGTAAGTTTAAATATTAATGCAATGCTTAAATGCAGTGATCAATTTAGAGTTCCTTTGTAGTTTATTGCTGTCTATAGCATGTACTACTTCCTACCTATTATGGTGAATGCCCACAATCAGGAGCTAGCTTAAATGGCACCTGATAGGGCAGCTTTTAAGCTGGTGTGTGTGTGTGTGTGTGTGTATTATATATATATATATATATATATATATATATATATATATATATATCAATCACACTGAGTGCTGGTTTTAATAAAATAGTGCTTGATGTAATATAACAGAGCTTATGTAAAGGTCAGTCTCAATTTATTACCTGAAGATTGTGTTGCATATGAAACTCAGTCATGCTACCAGTGAGGAAAAAAAAATGTGTATTTATTACTATGTCAAATATGATCACCTAACTGCATATTCATGAGTAATGTGTAATGCAACATTACCTTTTTGCAATGTTACAGTGAACAAGAAAATAAGGAATTTGGTTCCTGTTAAAAGGGCAAATCATTCCAATTAACAGATTGTAAAATAAACAATTGGAATAGATGACCACAGAAACTTGACAAATGAAAAGGCAAACGTGGACACCACAATTTAAAAACATTCTTTTTTCAAAAATTTTAATACTGATTTTTCTCTACCATCTGAGTTAAGTAAGAATAAAGATTTTGCAATAAATAACTTTTAAAAGTTCATCTTTGACAACTGTTTTTATTTTTCTGTTTATGAAGTATATTTATGAATTAATTTCTAAAAACATATTTACGATTTTGACAAGCAGAAATGAATGTTATAATTTATTTTTATTAAAAAAGGCTATAATTTGCAAACAAATCAATTAGAACTAATTAAAAAGCAACCAAAATTTCAGATAAGGTTTAAATTCTAACATAAAAGGGTAAAATTTCACATTTTCTAATTGATTAAAAAATAAAGCAAATACGGCAAAATTATTTTTTATATAAACCCCTACATGAATTAAAGTTATAAAGCAACATTTCTTCAACCTTTCTTTAGGGAAGAAAAAAAAAACAACAAAACAAATCAGCAATGAAGTATTTTGTGGGGGAGGAGGCTAATTTTTCTATCCTTATAGGCACAAGTAATTCTGTTCTGAAAAAAATTAAAAAACAATGAAATACACTCAACTAGATATTCCTCAGCTCAAGAGCTGATACTTGCATGCCAGCCATTTCTTCTTTTATAAAACTGTAACAATGCCAAGCAAATGTTTAAGAGTTAGTTGTTCATCATCAACAGTAAAGAGAGGGGGAGGGGGCGGGGTGAAAGAGTTAAGATGGTCAGTTATTAAGTGGATTATTAGTCAGTCACTTCAGAATTGTTCTTGCTCTTTTTCTGGCTATTTATTTAAACTATTTCTTTCCAAATAAAAATGGTACCAAAAGCTAAGATTGGGAAAAAAAAAAAATGCAATAAAATAAAAAAATTAAAAAAAAATTAAAAATATAAATTCAAATGAAACCAATATTTTGAAAAATGTTTTTCTTGAAAGTCAGGCATACCGTCAACATCAATCTCAATTGATTGTTGACAATAGCCTGACCAAATGTGAACAGAGCACAAACAATAGAAGTGAAACGTGCAACTTTCGAGAAACTCTAACCTTGCGTACTTTACCCTTCTCCTTCAGTGCATTGGCCAGGTTGCAGTAAGCATCTGGGAAGTTGGGTTGCAATTCAATTGCTCGCTTGTATGTATCAATGGCCAAGTCAATTAAACTACAGGAGAAGAAAACAAGGGGGGGGGGGAAAAAGAGAAAGAAAGACCAGACATTGAGGGAATATCAATAATTACAACACAAATTACAAAAATAAATGGAAATGAGTTATTCTGAAGAATTAAATTTTAAATGAAATCCTAAAATTTTTTAATTTTAAAAAGCAATATACACCATCATTTCACATTATTAAACAATATACACACAAATATTTGTCACTCTTAATGTGCAAGACATCTTTCTCACTCATACACAAACACAGAGTGTGTCAAAAATACCTTTACAACCTTTGGGGGGCAGGTTCTTCACACCAAAACAAGGACAAAAGTCCATATAAATATGTGTCTGCAAATCCTACATTTTTTGAGTTGAGTTTAAAAGAAAGTTTACAGTAGATGGTGTTGTGTTGCCATATAGACTAGGTAACATTTCTCATTCATGTATATCTATGGTTAGTCTGTCTTCAACATCTATCGTGTGTAGTAGTTAGTTGACCAAGAAGTATTCTGTTTAACAATGGCAGGATATTCATATTGTAAGCAGGCAGATATGATTTTTGTATACAGCCACGCAAATGGTAATGGATGCAAGGCAGCACGGCCCCATCAGAATGCGTTTCCAGACCAAAGACAGCCAAGTCATCCAGCCATTGCTGCTGTTTATAGTCACACATTGCTATAGGTCAAGAAAGACCGAGATCCACTAATACACCTAACCACAAAGAACACATTTTACAGGCTGTCACAGACAATCCAGGTATCAGCACACACCAAGTGGCTCTAGCATGTTGTAGATTTCATAGTACTGCATGGACGGTAATTCAAGAGAAGCTCCTGTGTTTGTATTATTTGCAATGTGTGCAGGGTCTTTTGCCCTCTGATCACTCACCCCGGGAAAACTTTTGCCAATGGTTTATTGCACAAACTGCCGAGCCATTGTTTGTCTCTTCAGTCTTATTTACAAATGAGGCAACATTTCGAAAAAGAGATGAAATAACAAATTTACAAAACCAACATTTGTGGGCAAATCAGAATCCCCATGGTACAATACAGGCTAGAGACCGGCATCAGTTTACCATTAATGTATGGGCTGGAATTGTCGGTGACTGTCTGGTTATGTCCATACACTCTCCCAGCACATCTTACAGGGATTTTATTCTGAGCACACTTCCAGCCCTGCTAAAGGGATGTAACTCTGATAATATAAACATGCATGTAGTTCATGCATGATGGAGCTCCAGCACATTTCAGTGGCTGACATCTACCACAAAAGATGGATAGGGAGGGGAGGACTGGTTCCATGGCCTGCACATTCCACCAACCTCAATAAAACAATTGGTTTATGCAGCAGAAACTAATAATGCTGCAATGCTTCTTCAATGTATCATGGGGGCCTGCAAAACCATCTGACACCAAATTAATTTTTTTTTCAGATTTATGAATAAATGAGCTGGTATGAAAAATGGCTGGACCACTGGAAATCCATCAAAAGCAAAGAGCAGTAATTGAGTTTTTTTTGTTGCCAAAGGAGAAACTCTTATGAACGTTCACACAAGATTAAGAAATATAGAAAGATAAAACCTTAGATTACAGCAATGTGTGGAGACGAGCATTTTGTCTGAATGAGAATTCAACAGACCAAGAAGAATTTGGAAATTCAAGTTTAACAGGCATGCCTCATAGTGACCGCCCATCAACTGTCATAAGCTCAGAATTTACTATGTAATGCTTACAACATTATTGAGTTACTTGGATATTCAAGTGTGCCCCTGCTGGGTACCAAGACAACTGACAGTTAAGTACAGGACTGACAGGGTTAACTGCTGCATTGAAGTCCTTGAGGTCATTGAAAGGGGACAAAAAACTTCTTTCAAAGGCTCATAAATGGTGATGAAACTTGTATTCATTATTATGAACCAGAATAAAAAAAAACAATGGTCTCCAAAGACAAACATGTTCAAGGCAGAAAAGTCAGCTGGAAAAAATAAAATCATGACAACTGTCTTTTAGGATGCTCAAGGTGTGATTCTTGCTAAAGGAGAAACAATCAACTCTGAAGCATACATTGAAACACTTTGAACAAGAATCTTCAAATTTGGAGATGAATAAAGTTCTTCAACATGACAACGATAGACCTCACACGTGGCTCACACAAGGGAGACAATCATTTCATTCGGATGGACAACTCTGTTGCTTCTTCCCTAATCATTTGACTTAGCATACTCTTTGGTCAAAGAGGCACTGAGGGTCAAACGTTATGGTGGCAACGAAGAAGTGAAAACTGTTGTAAGGAATTAGCTACATTAGTAGCCAGATGACTCGTTTGAAGCTGGGATTGAAAGAGATGGTGATTATGTTGACAAGTAGGAATGAGAACCTGTGATGTACAGCTACATCTTGATGTACAATATGTTTGACTGTATTCCTTATTTCTTCTAGAAGAAAACAAATTGCATTACTTTTTGACTCGCCCTTGTACAAGTGTGATAAAACATTGTCATTCTAGAAAATCCATCTTTCTGAGAATCTTTATATATAAATCATCCATACTATGCTTGAGCTGTGTTCTTCAACACCTGGTACTCACCATAAGCCCACAACTTATAATCTCATCCTGAAAACATCACACCATCTCTGCCAGTAGCTACCTAGTTTCTGCAATGGCCATTTGGTTTACTAAGAGTAGCATCACATACATCAGTTAGAAAAAAGAAGGTTCAGGGAGATCACTCAAGTCACCTATAGAAACCTTAAAAGGAGGCCAAATAATTGGTCTTCCATGTTTTGACACTCAAACATCGTGCTTTTTGGTACTACGAAAATGCCTAAACATTTCATTGTTTGACAATGACAGATGTCTCATTTCATACAGGTCATCAACTTGCCCTTATCAGAGTCTCTTCAAATTCAACTAGGATATTCAATAAACTTCACAGTTTGGTTGTACCTGCTGAAGAATTTTCAGCATTGTTTTACATTTTTACAGGCTGTAAAGTCATTAAACATTTATCAATCAAATTAATTTTTGAAGCTGCAAACTTGCAATATGGCTATTAATTTGAGATATCAAAATTAAACATTTCATTTGTTTATACTGCAAGGATGAACTGGCTTTCATCCTATGCAGATAGATGTTGCAATCTTTCAGTAAATAGGCATTCTGAAGATTTATTTTAAATATCAATAAAAAAAATGAAGTGGCTAATGTGAAATGCAGCATAAATTTATACATTTCAAAAATGCTTAAATTCTTTCATCTAAATTTAACAAAATGTTAACACTATAAAAAGATATCAAAACCTAATTTCTTTTCAAACAGTATCTTTCTTAAATTTGGAAAGATTTCCCATAAATCTCAGTGGAACAATTACTGAAAAATTAAAATTATTCATATAGTATATTCTTTGCATTAACAGGACTTATTTTCAAATGATATAGAAATATAAAGAAAGTTTCTTTGTCAACAATGATTTTTTTTTTCACTTAGCAATGCTTCATGCACTAAAATACAAACTCCACTTATGTTCTTACCTTCACTCCATTCTGTGACTAACTTGTCTGTTGAGATACATAACGCAAATGACTCTTACATTTTCAGTGTTAAAGGTGGCTAAGCAAAGTGAAAAACTACTTACCCTTGTTCATAATAAACACAGGCTAGATTGCCATGTACCACTGCATGGTTGGGACTGAGATTTAGAGCTCTAAGATAGGCAGCTACAGCCCTGCAAAGAAAGAAAAAAAATCTCTAAATACTGACAAAGCCATCAAAATACAAATATACTATGCCATTTACTAGTGCATACACACATAAAAACCCTTGACATTGATGATATATTTGAAATCAATTTGATGTAACTGTTTTAGCCCTATTTCCAGTAAACGTTATCAGGCCTGTTGCCCAACTCAAAAGAAAGTTACAAAGGGGACAGTCAAGTCCTTCCTACTATAGTTTCTTTTTTTATACACATTATTATATGAAACAGATGATTTACTAATGAACATGAACGTAAAGTTTTTGCTTTAAGTATATTGACATCAATTGTCAAGCTGCAGCAGACAGTATTTAATGAGAAGAGAGAGGTAGTTATTTTAAAAACCCAACTTAGAATACGTTCTATCCTTTACAGAAAAAGACAATAATGGTGCCCTAATAATCAACATATTTTACTACAAACAATAACCATTTCATAAAACTCAGACCAAAATTGCAAAAATTATTCTTACCAGTATTCCTTGTAGAACTGCATAATAAGTGTAACATTTATACAGATCAACTCCTGAGAATGGGAAGTGTTATATAATTACATGTTAACAGATGAGTGAATAAACTTTGTAATCGTTGATCATATCAAAATATTACTTACCTATCAAAGATTCGTGCTTCTTTTAATACATTTCCTAAATTGATATAGGCATCAAGGAAATTTGGGTCAAGTGCCACAGCCTGATAAAAAAAGTTAAAAATCACGAAATCTAATGTTTTATAATTTCTAAAAGTTATATATTTTCTAAGTATTTTCATTTTAATCACATTTCATGATAATCAAATATTAAGTACAAATAAGTTTCCAATATTCTAAAATTGCAAGGTATTACAAATCAAGGTTAAAATTCATTACAAGAATCATTTATAGTGAAAAGTCCCAGTTTCTCATATCTGCATTAAAGCTATATTTGAAGAATAAAATAATTTTTTTTAGTGAACTTACTGAAAAAGATCTTGCCTAACTAATTGCTTTTGCGATAGAGACCAATAGAATATTTTGACAAGTATCAACAACTTGCTAAGAAAAAAAAATATAATGGCTTCACAACTCATATTGTGCATAAAGATTCAGCTTTACATGACAAAACAGCATAAACATAATAAATGTCAGGTCATCCTTTAAGTAATGTCCAAATTTAAGGTAAGGAAAAAAAAATATAATCAAAATCAATGCTTAATTAGAATTTATTCATTAACAGTGATTCCATAATTAATGCTAACTTCCTTCCAAAGATTTACTCTCTTAGTATGAAAGAAAATTATGTAAAAGAGGTTAGTTGCTAGCTGAAGAAATCATCTCTAAGTTCCCTAAACTGCAGATGAAGTTTCTTTCAGTCTTTCTCCCAAACTAAGGTTTTCAAGCATTTCAGATGGAATCTTTGCTGGGATATAAAGTAATATGCAGGGTAATAATTAATGGAGTTTACAATTAATTAAACTGGGTTTTACTTTTTTCTATCAAAGCAGAGTGGGCAAGACACTAACTGTTGACAATGTTAGACATTCACCACCAGAACATCACCAAAGTGGACCATACTAAGTTTATTTAACAACTATCAGTATTACTTTACATCCTCATCACTAATCTGTCAAAAAATGTCATGCTTGGAAGCACAGATATCTACTTTACTGCTTTACAGTTGAATTCTGTCAAATCAGGGAAATCTATTTTCTAAGTTGTTGCACATGACAGTGAATTGTTAAATGATTTGAATTAAGTTTCTGCAACCATTAACGCCTCTATTGATTTTAGCCAGGATATCATCTGTGTTCATAGAACATCTACTTTGCTAAGCCTTTCAAAACCAAATTCACCAGTTTCATTCATATTAAGTCTTTTCAAGTTATTTCTGCACTATTGCCTTTTCTAAACTCAGAATATATGTCTTATGTACTCCACAAATATGTCCATCTTTGGGATGATGAAGTTAGTAACTAAGTTAAAACATACTGTAACAAAGTAACTTGTTTATAACTATGAAAACATATTGAATATCATTTAGGCATTTGAGAACAAAAATATCGACTACTGCCACATGATTTTGAACATTACTTGTTATGAAGTTGTTCAAGGGTGTCTCAAAAAGTAACTAAATATTGTGAAAATTGCGATTAAAATTCACACAACTTGAAAATTGTTATTGCTTACGACAATTTAACTTGACAAAATTAGATTAAAAATATCAATTAAAATTATTGAAAGAGAATTCTTAAGATTTTATCCATAAAATTAGGAGTTAAATTATTGCTTCAGAAAACATCAAAGTTTATTTTTAACATTTGAATGACTATAAACTATTGGAAAATTCACAGAAATTTGTATAATTTGTAAAATATACAAAGGAATGATTATGCTCTTTAATAGTTTTCTGCTTTTGCAATCATTATGCATTTTCTATTAGGTTTTTTTCCTGTATGCAAAAGTCCATAGATACTCACCTTTTGCAAATATTGCTGCCAGTATAGATTTGGTCTAATTTTACTATCATCATCACATAATAAAGTGAAGGCAATATGCAAATGACAAATACCCATTTGAAATTTTTTTCTTCTTTTTTTTAAAAAAAAGGCAAGATCTTTTGTTTCACTTGAATTAATTTTATCATCTTTATCTTGTCCTCATTTTCAACAAGACAAATATCTATGTTGTACATGTGAGAGAAGTTTAATGACAATTATTTAATGGCTGGCTTCTCATTTCCAAGTGTGCACATCTGGTAGCCAGCTCGTCCCTGTTGCAGATGTCAAAACATACGCGTTTCAACACTCACAGACCCAACCTGTTGTTTATACTGCAACTATACTGAGCGGGCATTAGATACAGCTTCTGGAAAATAATCACAATCTCATGATCAATAGTTGAACAAGGCTTCAGTCAAGAGAACTTACGATTTCATCCTATCACAACTATCGACAGCTTTCAGTTTTGTCTACCCAATTTCACTCACAAGGATTTGGGTCAACCTGTGGTATAGTTTTCAGGCACACTGAGATTAGTCACCCTCATACCAATATTATAAAGAATTAACCACCCTGAAAATCAAATGTGGTGAGATTTGAGCCCTGGTCTCATGGTCAGAATGCCAATGATCTAACCACTAGGTATCCATCCTGGCAATATTGAGGGAAGATAAGAAATTAACGAGACCATCAGTGACACAGCAGACATACTTCATATACCCAGCCTATACAAATCAATATGTAGAGTAGAATGTTTTTGTATATTAAACTAAACAACAGAATAACAAAGCTAGAAACAAAGACAAAAGACCAGATGTTTTGCATCAGTAATTTAACGATTCTAACTCAAAAGTTAAATGGTAATACTGGAACAGGACAATTCCAAACTTTAAATAATCCTAAAAAAACATATATATTATATATACTGAATGATTTACATTACGTCACAAACTATTTAAAATAAATGTAACTGTTTTTTTGTTGTTGTTGTTTTGGAGGAAGGCTACAAAGTTGTGATTTAGCAAGCATCAGTAAAATAACACTCAACCCATAGTTCATATTTGATTGCATTTTAGAAATGAATCAAAATGCTATTTTTCTTTCTATATAAAATCTATGAAAGAAAGTTTTTTCATATCCATGAGAAATGACCATTGATTTTAGCTTTCTTTCAAGCGAGACAATGAAATAGAAAGGAAAAAAAAAATAAAATGCTCAGTATGACCAGTGAATTGGTGCATCAACAACTAATACAAGAGATTTATTTTCACAGATCACAATGAATTAAACATAAAAACTAACATTCTGATTTTTTATACACCTTTTTTTTTTTTTACTATTATCAAATACAAGAACAAGCTTCTTTTTGTATTGCAATTTAATAAAGACTGATGATTGGAAAAAAAGTGTTTAATTCACTCAAGGTCAATGAGGTGAGATAAATAAAGCAGTTTTTCCAGTTATTTATTGGCCAACATGTTCAAAACTAAGTCATTGCAAGTGAGAAATGAAACCTTTCCATCATAAAAGAAACAAAGGAATCAGGGGGTGAGGAAAGAAACTTGCTAAACTACTTTTTTTTTCTTTTTTTTAAATCAATAGACAAATGTCACATTCTAAATTACTTTGCAGTCAAAATGTTTTAAGCTTTCACTATGCACACAGACACACACACACACACACACACACAAAAAAAAATTTATATCTGAAGTCAGGAATACATATACAACAGCTAAATCTGAACATTCAGCATAAAAAAAAAATGGATGTATTTAGATTGCTTTGTCTTCATTTACTTGAAAAAACTTGGTCTCTAATTATCAAGTATTATTTGCTTTTAGAATCAAAATTGAGTAAATAAAACTGACTTGTTGCTATTTAGAGAGATAGTAATCAAATCCTGTTCAAGTTGCTGCTAATTGTCACATAACAACATTCAGATTCAAAATTAATTTGAGACACTTTTTCAATTTCATACTTACTAAAGGATTTCTTTACTTCAGAAAACTAAAAATATTTGTCTGAACATCAACTTAATTATTCTATTTGCATATTTTCTTGAAGTATTTCAAGAAATTTCCCGAAAGGCAAATATTTCCTACAATTTTAGATATGAAAACTGTACTGACCTTATCAAAATGATGAATAGCTAACCAGATTTCTCCTTGGGCATTGAAAACACAGCCCAGATTACTCCAGGCCACTGCAAAATTTGGTTGTGTCTCAATAGCTTTCAGGTAGCAAGCCTAAAGTGTAGCAAAGGAAATGTTAAGATCTTGCCAAGACCATCTAGTATTGGTATCATAATAGTAATAGAAGAAATAGCAGCAAAAAGCAACATAGTATATAAAAAAAAAGAAAAAGAAAAAAAGAAAAAAGACAAAAAGTCAAAGCGCAAGAACGCCAGCGTCTTAATCGGAGAAAACGCGCATATTACTAAAACGCGTGCCAAGTTCACTTGTTAAGCACAGATCATGCCTGTAGGCTTTTAGAATCAGGCTTTCTCTGCGAACCTAGCTTTTGCATAAAGGTGTCAAAAATTGAAAAGTAAGAAAAGGAAAGGAGTTGCCAACATTTGGTTGTTCATTGAGTTTTAATAATGAAAAATCAATTACTTTTAAAACAAAGTTTTCTCAAATTTTTCACAAAGATGGAATAGTCATTTTATATCTTGAAATTTGGATTGAGAATATTCAAGAAATGCAACCTGCATATCAATTTATGTAGGAAAATAATTTCAAATTTTCTTTGATTATAAACTGAAATTAATAACAAACGATGAGAAATAAGCCAAGACTTTTGTTTTTCCTTTACGTTTTTGTTTCGTTCTGGCATAAAAGGCTGCAAAAGAAACTATGGTTCTACAAACCAGACATTAGTGATGACCTGTACTGATAACATAGTGAATAAACAAAACAAAAACAGAAATGCCATTTTCCTTCTTCTCTCAGTCAAAGGGATGGAAATGCTGTCTGCATGGTGAAATAAAAAGTTAGCTTTCACTTCTCTTCTTTCAGCAAGTTGTATTATCTCATGGGGGACTCTCAGGTCATAAGTTTTAAGTAGCAAATTTGAGTAGAGGGACATAAAAGAGATTTTGAAATAATTAGAGAAATGTCAGAATTAAGAGGCAGAATCATTCTGGTGCTTTTATTTCAATTT
This sequence comes from Acanthosepion esculentum, assembly GCA_964036315.1. Classification (NCBI taxonomy): domain Eukaryota; kingdom Metazoa; phylum Mollusca; class Cephalopoda; order Sepiida; family Sepiidae; genus Acanthosepion; species Acanthosepion esculentum. Next base: position 1,600,738 of record OZ038502.1, on the reverse strand, counting down.
CAACATCTATAAAAATCAGCTGATAATACTTATGAAAACAAGCAAATGATTTGATCTATTTAACAACTAGAAAGAATAAATTGTTTTAATGTAGGTAAAAAAACATATTGGATAAAGTGAGGTTTAAAAAGAATGATGGTTTAAACTAATTTCAAGTACAGTTCTTCATAAACAAGCATTGCATGTCAACAGTGAAATAAAGAACCAAAAGGGACTGGGGTATTTCCTGGCATAATAATCTTTATATAAAGAGTGGCAAGCACATATCAGCTTTTTATACTGACTAATATGAAAGCAACAATATCAGATCCTATTTCTTGATTCTATTAAGCCAGGTTTCAATTCTGAATCCAGGTTTAGTTGATTAAATTTTGCTGACTGCCAATAAATTACTAATACATTCTGAATAGTAAAATACCAAAAAAGATACACTATGAATTAAACAACAGATCATTAATAATCAACATAATGTTTTTTTTTGTTTCATTTTACCCAAACACAATCTAAGGTAATACAACTGGAAAGTTTTGAATCCTGGTATGCATGTGGAGAGATTATATATATAAAATATGCACACACACACATGCATGCATGCACACACTTTTTTATATACATACGCGCATACATGTATACACACACAGTGTCCTTAAAGTCTGGACACACAGTAAATCTCATTAACTATATTTTTGTACCTCCACAGACTAAACATGGTTTTGCCAAAAGAAAGAATCGACTTCTTTTTCTAGAGTATGCTAATAGACGTACTCAATGAAAATCACAGATGTAACACACTTGATTGAACACATAAAGAGTGAATGTGCTAAGACACCAATGCAGAGTTATTGCATTGAGTTCATATGAATCTTGCACAACAGATCAGCCTTTGCATTACAAATGATGGAAATCATATTAAAGATGTTATTTGTTAATATTTCAATTCAATAAAATGTTGTTGAAAATTTAATTCCTTAAAAATATGTATTTTTGCCTATGTATCCAGACTTTAGTGATACGCTTTAGATATATATCATAAAATCTCAGAAAACAAATATTGAGGGGGTTGGGGGCTTACAGCAGCCAAAAATGTCATTGTAATATTTTTGTTTTTGAGTGGCTCAAACATTTCTCTATAATCAAATCATTTCTCATTAATGCTTTCAAAATGAAAATAAATTCCAACAAGTTAGAGATCCTGACAATCATCAAGAAGTTTCTTTGAAACTGGTTACAGCAATGAAATAAAATTTGAGGAGGGGAAGGAATGAAAGGGCTTCAAAATCAAAGACTCTTAGTTCCCCATGTAAAAATAAGACAACTTTTATTTAGTAGGAAGAAAGGTGAAGAAATATGGCATTTATAAAAAATCGCCTGCGACCGCGAGCGTCCGCGCTGTGCACTGCGCGCTGGGGGAATAAAAAAGAAATGACAATAGTAAAAACATACAAAAAATAATACTGATGGAAATATAATGAAGAATCAATGAAAATAAAAATAAAAGATCTTACAAAATTAGGGGGGGAAAAAAAAAAAAAAAAAAAAAATCACGACTGAAGAAAAAAACAATTATTCTGAAAAATTAGCAATAATTTTAGAGCAATTAGTGATGTTATGAAGAAATGACTTTATTAAAAAAAAAAAAATTATTAAAAAAGCATGTATGAAAAAACCTTTTATGATCACCATTAATTTTTTTTTTGCTTTTGTTTTGTTTGTATTTTTAATGATATAATTAATTATTGTTGCTGGTTTGTCTTTTTTTGTTTTTTCTTGTATTTTAGGGCATATCAATTTCCTTTCAGCTGCAGTATAATGGCATGTGGCAAAGCTGTCATCTGAGATAAGAGGACTGATATTCACAACAAAAGAATAACAAGCAATAACTAAATGGAAACCAAATACTCAATGATTACATACAGAACCAAAATAAAAAAATATTTCAGTTATTCAACAATTTATGCCATTAAGACAACACACTTTTATGAATTATAATCATGTTCAAGATATTAATAACAAAGCAAGCCTTTAAATAGGCTTAATGTTTTAGGAAAAGAAGAAAAGAAAAGAGTATCAATTGCAATTATTCTGCACACTGTTTTTAATTTGAATATGCAGTTTAAATGTGGCAGAGATTAATGAGACATTGTTGATAATCAACAGATCAATGAAATCCAGTCAAAAGTCATAAGTTAGCAATGACTTAAATTGAATCCATTTTTATTATTATTCTTTGCAATTACTAAAAATGTTGACTTACATCATAAGTTTTAATGCTTCCCTCATAATTACAGAACGAGGAATCAAAAACAACATACCAATTGGGGGGGGGGGAGTTTTCCTTTTTACAAGATAGGAAAAAACCCAAAAATATCAGAAATGAAAAAGCAAATGATTAAATTTTAACCCAAGTAAATCAATAGGAAAAAATAAAAACCAAAATATTTATCAAACATTTGGTGTAAATGTTAAATTAAACTGATGTAAATTTCATTTCCAACTAGGTTTACTTTTGAAGTCACACATCGAAGACTCTTAAAATTTTTTTTTTTAAATATTGCAGTCTTTTCATAAACCCTTTTCCATTTTGAAAGAGGATTTTTTTCTAAATTCAAGTGAAATTTGCCCTCAATAAGCACCAATGAAAAAAAAAATACTTTAAAAGTCCGAGTAAATAGTGAAACTTAAAAAATAGAAGCAGAAAAGTTTGGTTGAATCTTTAGCTTTTAGAAAAAGTACTTTATCTTCTAGTCCTAGTGATCAGAGTCAGAAGAATTTTATATGTGAAGGAAACCAGCATAAAAAAATTTTTTTAAACGAAAGTTTGTTTTTTTAGTTTTTTAAATTGCTGTAAGAATAAAAATCCAGACACGCAGCTAAAATTAATTTACCTGTCAGAAAAGATTTGTTTTGAAATCTATATATGATCTGTTTTTTTTTTAATGGAAGACAATCCAATAATATACACTAAAAGTAAAAAAAAGGACAAAACATGACTGAGGAGTCAATAGTGTAAACAATCCAAACTTGCCCCAAATCACAAACCCTGCCATCAAGATTGAATGGATGTCATTACACTGCAGGAAGAGGAGACAAACAGCCGGAACTACAACTGAAATTGACTCACATTTAAGTATACAATACCTTCAGCTCACACCTCAGAGATGTCTACTAATACCAATGTATTCATTCATACCAGCTGTAGTAGTCAACTAGGAGGAGTCTGTCCTTTGGTCCTGGTGCTGCTGCAGCCTGCACTGGCGTGGCCAGGCTCGGCCGGAAGTAGGTAGAAGATGACCGACCCACAGCTAGTGACTGACCCAGGAGACACGAGTGACTGACTGACCAGGCGGGCACACTATTTGATAGCAGTGAGCACACCTGCATTGCTTGTGTAGAAATCGAAAAAGACGATCATTAGTGTTCAGTGGTATAGAATATGTTGACAACAGTGAACAATTAGCACTCAAGATGAAAGACAAAAATAAAAATAAAAATCACAAATAATCTTATTGAATGACTCTTACTTCCAGTTTAAAATGATGAATCTTAAAAATTACTTTTAAGATACATTGAGAAAAGGTTAAAAGTTTCACTGATTTCCTCCACATATAAAAAATAAAAAATAAAGATGCAACTAAAAAACTCGGACCATTACCTAAAAAGCAGAAGTTTATACAAAAAGTCAGATAAATTTGTAAATGCTTTGTAAGTTAGATCTGTAACTCATTTCTATTCAAATGAAGATACTGAATACAACATTTTTATAATAATACAAATAAATACAATAAAGCTAGAGAAAGAAAATGGAATAACGTAAAAATTAAATAAAATTCTAAATCATGAATTTTACAGTTCTTCAAATGTAGGAGAAAGAAAATAGAAAAAAATTATTTTTTTCGATTACATGCAGAAAAATAATAAACTGAAACAAAAAAATTTACAACCAGCATAAGAATTAAAATCGCATTATTTGTGTGAAAATGAAGTTCTAAGTATCTAATTGGAAAATACAACTATCATTGTACAAGTCAATCGTTTTCTTTGCTAAAAATTAACCTTAAAAGAAGGAATAAACCATACAAGTTTAACACTTTAAAATGAAGAGGTGTATTAAAGAAAACAAAATGGTCATTCAATTACACTTAGTTCCATTTTTAGTTCAGAAGTGATGGACTAAATTTTAAAAAAGGGAAATAGAAAATCTGGTTAATCATTAAAACTTATTTGGAGGAAAAAAAAAAATAAATAAAAATGTATAATAAAGAAATTAAAGTAATTAAAAAAGGATATTTAAATGGCCAAAGTATTGGACCAACTTAGTAAACCAGGTCAATAGATTACAAAGAAAACACTAGTTTAAAACTAGGCTGCCTACCTAGAGAACACATTGCAAAAAAAAATAAATAGACAATGCAAACCTTGTAAGACAATAAAATGTATGAAGCATTATGGGTAAAAGGGTGGAGAGATAAAAAATAATCCCTAGGGTTTACAGAAACAAGCCCATTAAGAGACTTATTAATAAGGAATGATTTTCCAGACCTTAATCCCAATCTTAAGGTTTCCTTTAATATAACAATAATCAGAATATTGTTAATTTACTGCCTGGGGATGCAATAAATATTTTTCTTAAAATCCAGTGTCATTCAAACCTACTGAGCAAAGTTAATGGGCAACACTAACATCAAATCTAATAAAACCCACAACACCAAATTTATTGAGAGTTATCAGTGAAAAGTGAAATAAATTTTAATATACATCACTTGCAACTGGAAGCATTATTCATTCAACAAATATTGCCTCTGTGATTTTTCATAAAAGGAAAAAATTCACACAACAAATACAAATTTCAAACTATCCATCCCTGAGACGGTTAAACAATCCTTTGTCTTCATTGATATACTGCACAATGTAGCCAGGATGGTATTGCTACATTCAGGATTCAGAACTCACTTGGAAAGAAAGAAAATGATCCCCGATAAAACTAAGAAAAAGAAATATTCTTATGCATTTTTTTTTTCTCTATAAGAAAAAAAAAATCACAACAATACCCACAATTTAACACAAACTCATACAATGCACACATATTCTAGCATTTATGATATTAACAAATGATTTTAAAATATTTTAAAGCAATATTTGATTAACGCAATAATACTATGCTGCAAAAAATAAAAAATAAAATACTGGGGGGGAGAGGGGGAGTGAAGAGAAAAGTAGGAATACCTCCAAAATCTAAGACTAACTTAACTGTTGCTTCAACCCCCAAAATGATTCCAGCTGAAAGATGCTATAAAATTATAGAACCCAAATATTCTATTAACAAATCCATCCTTCAGCATTATTATCATAGAATTTAATTCATTTTACTTGTTTCACTCATTCGTTTCTCAAAAGGTAATAGTTTGTTCCTTGTCATTCTGGTGGAGGTTATGCTTACTGTAATCCTTTCAAAATTAATCACTCTTCATTTGTGTGCGGAATTTGAGCATGAAAAGAAAAAGAAAAGAAAAAAGAAACGTGGTATAAAGTAAAACCATTAGTTGTTAATAATAATAATAATAATAATTCCCTGCTCGCTAAACAGAAGAGAATATAAAGCAACTGATCCTGACTAACATTGTGACAGTATACACAAGACTAGCTCAAGTCTGTGTTCCTCCCTCAATATTAACAGCAAATACTGCAATGCAAAGAGATCACACTCCATTGACTAGTTGGCCTCAATCTGCATCCTGCGAGGTAATCTTTAAATGGTGGCGCTGTTAGCCGGCAGGAGGTTTCAGCTTTCATGGCATTTGATAGCAAATGATGGAAGTTAAGGCTGGCTCCTTACAATCACACACTGGATATTTGATACCCCCGGTTTTTTTATTTTTAAATTTTGGAATCCAGTTTAAAAAGCCCTTCAATTCAAATGTTTAAAAATTTGAATAAAGTTATGCTTAAATTATCAAACTATAAGACACCCTGAAAAATGTTTATAAAAACATTTTATCAATTTTGAATGCATTTTGTACTTTCATAGAAAAAGACCAAAATATTTTGCTAATATTGATAACCAGAGGAATAGAAAATTTTCAGATAGTGTAAATACGCATTATGAAAGCAACTTTTGCTGAGTGGAGGGGAATAGAAGAAAAAAAAGAAAGAAAAAAAAGAAAAACTGAAACTTCAGAATATCTACATAAGCACTAAAAAGGTATGTATGTATATAGATACACCAAGAAATGCATCCATATACATACATATAGAGGCATGCACAATGTATTATCCAGAAGTGAAGGTTATCAAATGTACCAGGGTATAAGAGAGCAGCACCAGCCTGAACTTCCTTCCTGTGAATCTCAAAATTTCAAGGTTGCAGAGTGGTCGCAGATTCCCAGGGAGAAAAAAATTGGACATTTTGAATTTTCCTAGAATTCATCATTACCATGATAAACATGCAAGAACACAGAAGAGTATGTGTGTGTATATACAAATATTCTTTTAGGGACATACAAAATATATACATGCATATACATACACATAAATAAGTATGTTTATGTTTGCATATACACATACAGACACATACTGATAAAGCATAGGCCTTTTAAAAACATTTTGGTAATTTTTCTTTTAATGAGAGCAAACTCTCAAAGTGCCAAAATGAGAAAAAAGTAAGAGAGATCTATTTTAATCTTTGTTAAAAATCACAAAGGAACACAATTCCATAGTCTCACAGTGTGAAAGAAGATAGTAAATCTGATCTTCATTTAAGTTTGGCTTAAGCTATTTCAAATGTCAGTTTTAGCTTTAATTAATATATTGAATTTTTTTCTAAATATCATTTTACAATAAACTTACAATACACTTCAAGTCCTAAGCTTGAAGAAATGCATTAACACCATTGGCATTAATTATATGTTATTGTTTTCAGTGTCACTTTCCCTCTGTCATAGAGACATAACACTTTACTAGGTTGAAAGACCTCTAAGAATATCAAGAATATCCAAGATCAAACTTGAAGACATCCAGCTCTAAGTTCAAAGTACTCCTGAACAAAACAGAAAGAAAAAAATTTGATGGAAATATAAAGCTATTTTAGAAAATATTAAATTTTTTTCTTGTAAATCCTTAGTGCATTGATAAAGTTTTACATTCAAAATTCATTAATAATCAAGTAAAAAGAGAAAGAAAAATATTTGATAGTATTAAATTGATTGGTAATAACATTTTCTAAATGTAAACTAACTCTTACTTTTTAATTTCTCATTGTATCTTGATACAAAATATATTTTGAAGAAGCTGTCAGTGAAAATAATCAAGCGCAAAGCCCAAGTGTAAGAAAACTGCAAGCTTAGATTTATAACTCAGTGCAGGAAATGAACTGATGCATAACTGAGGTTGAAACCAAGAAGCATATCTCATTTTTAAAAGCATATACAAGAGAAAAAACTCTACTAGAATATAGATCTTCATCGAGCGAGACATTATCAGATAGTCATGGCCAGTCTCTGAGAAAGAGAAAGACTTCTATATAAACAAGCTGTATTTGCAACGAGATATTAAACATTTCTCTGCCAAAACTAACCAAATATCAGGTAAATATATTATGTATCAAGATAAAGGCACAAAGAGAACAAACTTCAATAAATATTACAATTTAGATGAAGAGATGAAAATATTACTTTGGATGAATATAGTAACATTGTTCTTTTAGAAATGTTCAAAATAATATAATTTTTAATAAAGGGCTTTTGCTATTTTTGTTTTCAAAGTGAAAGAGTAAACTGAATCCAGGGGCATCCCTGGACAATCAAGCTGACCACACTGCAGTCTTCTGACAGAAGATAAAAACTTATTCATTAAACAGCTTTGACAAAGGATGGTTTAATGGCTCCGAGATAGTCTCAATGACTGGCAAGTTTTAAATCTGTTTCAATGGCAAGGTTGAGCAAGAGAACTGACGAGTTCGAAAGGAAAGCCTAATGTTGAATGCCAGTTGAATAAAAGTCTGCGCAGTCTGAAAGAGAAACAGAAACAATGTAGTTTACCTTTGCTTCATCTAATCGCCCCAACGCTTTCAGCAAGTTACCCAGGTCACTCCGTACACAATACAAATCCTACAAGTAGAAAACAAAAAAATTAAGCAAATACAAGTGACACAAAAATGAAAGGTAAAATTTATGAGGTTACTTGAATTTCTTAACAAGGCAATCATTGTTATTTTTAACCGCCTCATCTCTTACAAAGAAAACTATAACTTTCTTGTTGCTCAATTATCAAGCTATATTATGTTGAATTTAAAGAGCAAATTGATTTTTGAATTTAAAAAACAAAAACCAATAAGAATAAAGTGCAGTGTAAATGTGTCCATTTTTCAATCTCGGCGGATCATAAACAACCTGAAGTAACAGGTAGCAACTATTGTACATATACATGATTAAAAATTAATTCATTTAAAGTTAAATTTAAATATCGAACAGAGTGAAAGGTTTAAAAACAATTCTTTATTAAAGGTTTAACTTTAATTTCACTTATCGTCACAATTGAATTTAATATTGTCTAATTAAACCGTAATTAAAACTTAAGCAGGGCATGGTACACTGCTCATTTTTTTTTTCTTTTTCTAGCAGATATACTTTGACATACTTGAAATATTACATAGTTCGGGTCCCCTAATGTCTTTTATGAGTGACTTTATATGAAGGGATCATAAAGAACAGTGATTTTAAAAGAAAATAAAAATTGCACACAAAATAAATGTAAACAAACCAGAGAGATCGGTTGCATATACTAGGAAAGATTATGCCAAATTAAGGTAAAATAATTTTATTATTTCTAAATTCTTATAACTTTTATGTACATAGGATGTTGAATGTAAAAGGCAGAAAGCCCAAAAGCCCTCCACATGAGCTAGCCTAAAGCCTGCTCAAAGGGTAGCTTCTAGACTAGTAAATAAATAAAAATGAATATTTTAAAACCCTAGGTGATTGAGTGTGAAAGTGTTGGAATTTATACATTGTTGTAATGGAGAAAGTTTATTTACTAAGCTGCCACAGAGCCACTAGGGTGGGTCACTCCATCAGGATTAAACCCCTCCAACATCAGTTAACAAATGCAACAAGATAAGCTTGCTACCAATCACAATACACTAGGTACAGAGCTTGAAGGGAATATTAGGCTATTTTTGTGTTCCGTGAAGCATCTTCAGCACTTTTGTCTAATTGCCACAGATGATTTCAATAATCATCACTTACCGGGTTATACTGTAATGCTGTAACATATGCCTGCACTGCTTGCTCCATGTCTCCAGCGGCGACCAATGCTGCTGCCAAATTAATATAACCGTCAATAAAATCAGGTTTTAATCGAACAGCATGCCGATAATTTTCTAAGGCTTCCTGTAGCTGAGCTCTTTCTTTAAACACATTTCCTAAATTTGAATAAGCCTCTGCCAACATTGGGTTTTGTTTTATAGCTAATTGACTGAAATAAGCAGATCTGAAAACAAAAATAAAAAAAATTTAAGAAATGTTTATGAATATTCAAAATTTTTACTTTGCAAATCTTTAGAAAATGGAAAAATATTCAGAAAAATCAAAAAGGTGAAGTTCCATTAAAACTAACATTACAAAAAAAGAAAAAAGAAAACAAAAAAACAAACATCAAATTAAGTACTCAGCAGCACAAACTTTAAATAAGTGATACAAAATTCTAAAAAGATAAATTTAAGCTATGTTTAAAGAAAAAAATGTATATAGCAAAAAATTTCTAAATTAAGCACCAACAAAACAAGACATATCAAATTTTAAGTTAATCTGATCATTTTTATTATGTTAAAAACCGAAATATCAATTCTCTCTAGCAATTAAAGAAATGCAATGAAAGGAGAATGAAAAGAAAGTTCAGAGAATAAAGTAAATTCTTACTTATCAAGGCGTCTACACTGGAAATGGATGGAGGATAATAGTAATAACACGCCAGTATTTTCAGGCTCTTGTCTCCACAGTTGCATGCAATGTGATTCTGCTCGTTCATAATCACCAGCCTGATATTCTCTATGAGCCAATTCAGCCAATCCTGTAAATATCAAGTTAAACCATTAATATAAACATTTTAAATTATTATTAAATTAATCCTCATCAAACTTAAATATTGAATATTCATGATTTTCATCTAATAACACTGGTTAGAAATCATGTGTGTGTGTGTGTGTGTGGTGGGGAGAGATAATGGTAACAGAGACATTTTCAAAAACAAAAGTGAAACAAGTGTTAACAAGTGAAGATTATATTCATCACAGGATATTTAGAAGACTAGACTTCTTTAGAAAACAAAAAGATTTTAATGCCAAAAACTAAATTTGTTCCAGAGCTCATTTTATCCGAATTAAATTTAATTTAGCAGCTTTTCATTTTCTTTTAATGCAAAGTGTCTTCACATATCCCATTTTTTTTATCAGCAGGAAAGAGAGTAAAGTGGTTTCCTGTTGCTTTCTCTAATTTTGAATTTAGAATGGTCTTCCTCCAAGACTAGCTGCCACCAAAGGCTAGAGACCCAAGTTTTTATTTAACCCTTATCAGAAAAAGAGTTGGATTCATGCCTTTTCCAGGATCATTTGTACAAAATGCAACCAGACCAAGCACCAAATGTATTCAATTGCATATTTCTGCTTTCTGAACTTAGACAGGCAGATCAGTTTTGATGTAATGCTTACTACGGTGAATTACAAAAGAGACAAAAATAATTTTTTAATAAAAATAAAACAAGTAGAATAGTTTCTTGCATCTCTAAGTAATCAAAATTTTACCAATTATATACCAGATTTAAGTAATGTAAACTGTCCTTACAAAAATTCATTTAAAATAAATTAAAATGTTGATTTATTTGGTAGTATATAATTTTGTGATATGTCAAAAAATTTTAAAAACTTTCAAATTAAAGTCAAGACAAGGGAATTTATTTTATTTTATTCTGGCAGAGTTTCAATTTGCACAAAATAAAAATGAACTATTTTTTTTTACAAAAATGACTTGATTTTACTTGAAGATAGATTACTTTTTAAAAAAAAATCTCCCCCCACCTCCAAGTCAAACCAAATTCTATATATCATATAGGTTAAGCTTTATTTCATGTAATTAAATATGGTTCTAAATGTTTACTTCATTAGTTTCCTGTATTTTTATGCTCTCTCAATAACGAAGGTTAATATTTTCTCATAAACCTCTTTTGGTTGAGGATTCTACAAGTTGATTTTATAAACTACCTGCCACTAGCACTTGCAAATTTTCTTAATGCATCTTTAAAGATTTTTTTTTCCCTTTAAAGTACAGAAGTGTTTTATATAGGCCAAAGAGATTCTTTTTTTTTCTGACAAATACTGAATGTTGGGATTGTGCAACAGGTAATTAAAAAAAAAAAAAAAATTTTGTATTAGAACAAAATGAATCCTAGGTAAATCTCAAGTAATGCTTTGGAAACTACACCAGCTATGTCTTTTTAAAGAACCCAAGCGGACAATATAATGGCTACTGTGTGAAAGTACATATCCCATATTCATCAGGGGGTCATGGCTCGAAGGGTTAATACTGACCAATTCTGATCTGGCATCCATATTGTCGAGAGGAGATGAGGAAAATAACAATGAATTCCTAAAGTTGTTCATTGAATTTGTAAAAAGAAAAAAATTACTGCATCAATTTTGTAAAAAAAAATTTGCATTAATTCCTTCAGTTTTAAGATAGGTAATATCTTTTGCAATAATGAACAAGGTAGAGACAGATGAAGCTAATTAAAAACAATTGTATTCTTGATTAAGATTAAAAAAATATAAGTTACTGCTACATATTCACGATACCTAAGGTTTAGAATGATTTTTTAAAAATGAAAAAAGTTATTTTAGTTCTAATTTAAAGCTGACAGATTAAATGTACTATTTCCAATAAGCAAAATAATTTGCTGTATCTCAAAACTAATTTAAATTGATTTGGAGAAGTTTTGAAATTGCTGAAATTTTTTATTTTAGCACCATTTTTAGCCACCTGTCAACAAAATGTAATACACTTCATTAAAAAAAAATCTTTGAAAAATAAAATATACTTTTTTGAAGCTTCATTTGAGGAATATTGACTGATTTAAAGTATAATTAATCTAATTTGAAACATTATTTACTTTAAGTTTAAAACATCACAGAAATGCATTTTTTTTAACATCGGTAGCTGTTTATTTAATCTGTTGATGTGTTGACAACATGATGACAGATGGATATTTATCTAATATTGTTCAGGTTTGGGGTACCCATAAAAAATAATTGAAGAATATAATGTGAGCGCCTTTTATATAATTTTTAAGTAATCTTAAAAATTTAGGAAAATATTGTCCATAGTTTAATGCTTTACTGAATTTTAGATGCTTTGGATTTAAATTTACTACATTTATCCCTCTTATTTTCTGATAATGTTGTATATGAAAATCCATGTCTACAAAAATGAGTACATTTATACACATACAAAAACAACTAAAATTCTTTTTAAAATACATGGGGTTCATAAATTCTAACAAGCTTTACAATTTATGATTTGGAAATATAGTTTTACCTAATATTACCTAAACCGTTACACCATTGAAACTGAATTTTAAAAGATTTAAAAACTTTATTAATTATTGTAAATTAAAAAAAAAAAAACTAGAAAACAATGAAATTCTATGAGAGTTCATTATTCAAAATTTTTTTAAGACAATAGTGCACTTAATATATCTTATTTATAAATGCAATTAAAAGCTGATCTCATTAAATAATGTCTTAGTTTTATTGCATTTTTTATTTTACAATTCAGAACAGATCTTCAGTAAGACGTAGTCCCCCCCCTAAAAAAAAAAATTGATTTAAATTCTTAAGTTCTGCTTTTAACTACTATAGTCATTAAAAATTATCTCACTAAATTTATAGTCTTCATAAAATTAAGAGGGGTGTATATAACACATGTATTAAAAAAAAAAAAAATTCTAAAATAATTTCACTTATTTGTGAATAAATAAGTCCTAAAAGTTTCATTACAATCTGACAATTATTTGATTTTTGCAAGAATTTCACTGCAAAAATGACATTAAAATTTTCTATGCTAATTTATAGTCAATCCATCGACGCAAAAGAAAAAAGATTTTTAACCAAAATTTTGAACGTTCTGAAAAGGATTAAAAAATATAATTAAATAATCAAAAAAAAATACTTTCGTTTTTCTTAATAATAACAAAGATTTTGATAAAACTTAGTTTCTATCAAGTTTTGGGCATTTTTTTCATCATAGCATGCTCTTTTTTTTTTCAGCGAATTAGTGGAGGTACTTAAAATATCTTATTTTCAAACTTTTCCTGAAAAAAAATTTAACAAATTCTGCCCGGAGACTAATAGGACACATTCATACTAAAATAGCAACAAGTTATTGCGTATTTATAACTGCTGAGACACAATGGCACAAGATCTAAAACAAAATAGTTTGTTTGAAATTTCAACTGTCTCTTTCAGATTCTTAAGTACAAGTGTCCTTTTTGTTCCCATTTTCCTTAAAACTTCATTGTGGCTCACATGTTATTGTCAGCATCCTTCTGTATAGTCACATCTGTTGCCTAAAGTCTCCTCTTCATTTCTAAGGAAATTGTCCCGCATTCACCACCACAGAAAAGGAACAGTCGAGCAATTTTGTTTCGTTTTTGGAAAGCATCTTTCACTAATACAATGTTACCTACAGATTTGTGGCACATCTTCCATATTTTTCCCCAGATAGTTAAATTTTTGTACTTGTTTTATTTTGACATCTCAAATTTGTAGTGTACATCTTGGGACATCACTCTTGTGAATGATCATAACCTTTTTACAATTGATAGCGAGTCCTTTCTTAATTATCTAGAAGTTTCTGCAGTTCTGTCTGCTGTCAAGTGTCATCTGTACATGTTTAAGATGGTGCTTACCAATAATAAATCCTTGTAGGAATTATGATTCTTAAAATTACCTTGCTGTATAGGTTTAAATAAATCCAGTGAAAAAACATATCCTTGTTTTATGCCCTTTTCTATTTTTGTGTATTTTCTATTCGTATGCAGGCAGTTTGTTCCCTGTAAAGGTTCTAATATCCTTTCTGTATAAATCAGATTTTCCTAACAGTTCATAAGTCTTTTGTGTCATATCTTATCAAATGCTTTTGCATAGTTTAAGAAAAATAGGTATACATCCTGCATTTATATTGCCTGCTAAAGCCTATATTTTTAGCAAGTGACAATATTCAATATAGGTAAAATGGGCTCTTACTTTGTATCTGTCAAGTTAGCTAAACCATATCTTTATAAATAGCAACGAAAGGATAAAGATTTGACTAAACTATCCGAATAGCTAGATGTTTACCTTAACTGCATAAAGTAGACACCTAGCTGAATATTTCCTAATCAGAAACTAAAGCTACATTTTTATCTGATCATCCAAAATAAGTAAAAAATTGTGTTGTTTACATTTGTAATAGGAACAATGGCCACCAGGGAGCCAATAAAACTCATAAACTCCTAAATGTTTATTCATCTTCATATTAAAATATAATTAAATTAAGTTATGCTTGTGTTTATTGTTGCAATTAATTTGAGAGATAAAATAAAAAGATTTACAAAAAAAAATATCACATCTCTTAAAATTGAAACCGTTATAAAGCTTGTTATGAACTCAAGATTACAAAATTTCTTCATTTCAAATACAAATGCCAGTAAAAAAAAAAATTAAAAAAATAAAGTAAATAAATTCAGAATGTTCTCTATAAATAAAGTAGGATTCAATACTGTTCCAACCCATGATCTTTTTTACTATGCTTTCTGCTGAAATTAGCTTAAAATTCTGACTAACGTATGGCGGGTTTTCATATAGTTATAAAAATTTCATAAACAAAATAAAAAACATTGTTGCTGGAATATTGAAGATTGATAGGAATCAAGTCATTCAAGTGAATGACAAAAACCGATGCATTCATTGGTGTGTCTCGCCATCATAAATTTGAGGCAGGTATCATATGTTAATGTTAGTATTGGGATTATTTATTCAAGAATTGACTACAACATCGAAGGAAGAAAAAAAAAATACAAAACAACCAACAAATCAAATATTAAGCTTAAATGAAAAAAGGACATTCAACTTAAATGCATCACTTCACTGTAGATTCCAGGGGTTATTTGAAACTAATCCCAATCCTTTTTTTAGGGGGTGGGAGCCTGATGGATAGATAAATCACTACAGCTGAATAAACCAAAAATTTGTCAATGGCTTAGCTATAGACATCATTGTATCACACACATTTGCAAGGATTACCAAGTCATAAACATTGAAGAGAAAATAGAAGCTGTATGGTGCTGTACCGTCTCTTCAATTGTGGCTAGTTGCAGAAAACAGGCAATATTATAGCTAGATTTTAACCGAAGCTTTCTTTTTTATTATTAATTCCTTGCTAATAAATGCATTTTTTAGAGCGATATTTGAAACTGCAGAAAAGCAGTTCAATTTACACAAACTGAAGAAGAAGAAAAAACTGTTGCTCGGGCAAAGCTGACCGCCATTACAAGTTAACTAAGTGTCGAGGTGACAAAAATGATAATATTTGCATCCTCACTGAAATTACGGGGGCGGGCGGGCGGTCGTGATGATGATTAATCAAGCAACATTATGATCACCAAAAAGAAGAGCGGGGGTGGGGGAGAGGGATCACCAGATTATTTTTGGTCAGTAAACTTTCTTAAAAGGCAAAAGTTTTCCGGATAAAAAAAAAAACAAACAAAACAAAAAGCTGCTGCCTTTTATTTTTTTAAATAAAATCCTACTACTTGGAACTTGGTAGTTAAAACTGAATTCTCTCTCTTTCTCTCTCATTTAACTTGGACGTCATCGTCATATTGCAGCGAGGATAAAACGACTGCTGCAATGAGGAGGAGGAGGAGGAAGAAAAGGAAAAAAAAGACATTGCATATTTAATAAGATGGAAGAGTTGAGGTCTTTTTCCACTCCCTTCACTGGTAAAAATAACTGAAAAATCTGGGACCCCCCCCTTTTTTTTTCCAACTCGCATTCGGTTCTCTCATCCTCAGCCATTGGCAAATTGTCCATCTTAACTAGTCACTCATTGACAAAAACAAAAGTGCAATTGAACACTATCACAATTCCATTATCTTCGCGCGAAAAAAGAGCAGATCTCAGGCACATTTTATTTAACTTTAAAGAAAAAAGAAATTAAATACATCTGTCACCGAACTAGAAAGAAAGAAAAATGACAACTCATTTATTATTGTCTTGATCTTTGTTGTCATGTCATTGGCCGCACCCAAAAAGAAGCGAGAACAAACTGACTGATTTCATTTGTTTTCTCTACTAGCAACTCTCGACCAATTTAGTGAAATAAAATGAGAAAAGGAAAAAAAAAAAAAAAAAAAAAAAAAGGTAAATAAATGATGCATTTTTTTGTTTGTTGCCCTCGTGGAGTCTCTAGCTTTTACGTACGACCGCCAACAATGAGAAAACATTCTTATTCATCTGAGGAGAGATTCTTGAAAGACAGAAGAAAGCTCCCCCACCCCCCAAGGAGGAGGAGGGGATTGTAGTGACGATCAACTACGCAACATTGAATGTGTGGCAGAAACTTCCTATTTTTCGCCTTCATGACGACCACGACAACACACTTGAAATTATTATTATTATTATTATTATGGGGTTTCTTTATATTATTATTACTTCCGTTTTTCACAGGATCTCAAACGAACAAAGTAAATATTTTTCTTTTACTTTGTGTAGATATTTGCAATCAATCGAAACTATTTTTTTAGCTATTTTAATTTAAACATCAACATTTGCTTTGCTTACCAATCTTAAAGACATTTTCGGTAAAAGCATAAACAAAATATGTAAAAAATTAATTTTTAAAACGATCATTTCGAATTGATCGATGAAATAAAAAAAGAGCTAAAATTTGAGACATTTTCCTTCTTTCTTTTCTTTAAAAAAAAAAAAAAAAGGAAATCTTTTATAAAAAAAAAAAAAAGACAATATGACAGCATTTATGGGTCATGGAAACCTTTTTTAACACGCATTTTGCTTGTTTTTTTGTGTGAGGAACCAGATCGTTTCTTCATCATGAAGATGTTTCTACTATAAAAACCGATTGAAAATATTCAACATTAGCAATCAACCATGAATTTAATTATTAACTATAAGAAAAAAATATATATAGAAAAACGAAAAATATAAATCTACTAATAAAAAATAAAAATATACAACTTCCTGAAGAAAACGCCATTCTTAAACAAAACTAAAATTTTAATATTTTTTTAATATAAAAACAAAGTTATCATATATATATATATATATATATTATATAACCTATATATTTATTAACAGGTTTGTTCATAAAAATTGAAGATAAAAAATTAGCTTTTTGTTTGTTATGATCACACTGAAAATCTATTGAGGCTACACGTGTCTTTTTTAAGAATCTAAGATCCCAAAATTTCTCTTATCAACAAAATGAATATAAGCTTCATTTTAGGATCATTCATAATTAAATTAATAATTATCATTTATGAAAGACAAACAAGACAATAATGGGGGGGGGTCACAATAATATAAAAAAAATTATTACAAATGTTTCAAATAATATTCCCAAACTTTTATCATTTAAATCGAAAGTTAAGAGAAATTATTTGATCAAGATCTAAACTTGGACTTAATTTTCTTTTCAACGTCATAAATAAAAATATATCTTCATCAGCTTCGGATGAAAGCAATCACCATGAAAACCGTGATGAAGGTCTCATGACACAAGCATCGTCCTGGATTAAAAGTAAATCATTTCGAAATATTAAAGAAAACAATTTCACTGAGATTGAATTGTGATCAAGTTTATTTCAAATTAGAACATATCTTTAAGAGATTTGATGACTTGAAAACAAAGAAACCATCAAATTTATTCAGAGCGCTCTCAACATCAAAGTCGTAGGGGACATTTTACCAGCTGCATAGAGATGGAAAGTTTAGACTAACAGGATTTTTTAAAAATTCAAGTTCGTTTTGAATTTTATTAATTTTCTCCAGAGAAAAAAAGAAAGTTTGTGAAAAATAAATAAATAAAAGGGAATAAATAACACGATCAACTTCTTTTGGAAACAGTGAGTACACAATACAGTATAAGTAGAATATCGAAACTGGAACAAACTCAAGACATTACTGGGGCAATTAGAAGGAAAACGATCATGAAGACGCACAAACAAAGCAATTTGAGACTAACCTGTCGTATCGGTAATTTGCGACATTTTTTATTCCTGGTTTAATTTCTTTGTTTAAGTTATATGTCCGATAAAGTCACTACAAATATGGCGTCTCTCCTCCTTGGCCTTCTCTTAGCTTATTATTCCAATTGTCGACTCTTCTGGGACGGGAACGAGCGAGAAATACTCCTTCGGAATACTTCGGCAACAATCGCCTAACTACGTCATCACTTCAATTCTCAATACTTTAGATAAGCAATTCGGTCTCTGGCGAAACAATCCGAAAATAACCGATGAACGTCCTTCACCCAATCAAACATTAATCACCTGATTCAATTTTTTTTTTAATTAATTCCTAGTTTTTACAAAATCTTCCACGAAATTGTTTCATTTTATTTTCATTTAAAAAAACTAAATCACTGAAAACAATATCTTCATATAACGGTTGCATAATGATCGACACTAAGCGGAACGATACGAAGTCATAGATTTTGACGTGGCGTCACAATCCTTATTTGCCCTGCTCCGGCCACTGGTATCCGCCTAATAAAATAATCCGGTTAAAAACGAAGCCGTATTATAAGCTTTAAGCAAAAATGTCTTCACCTTAAATAAAATTTATCACAGCTTTTATTTTCAAAATTCAACTGCGCATTATAGGATTTTATCCGACAACAATGTTCACATAACCATTAACATTATTTTTTTAATTAATAATTTCCACTATAGTAAGAAGATAGATGATCAACTGAAAACAAAAATATGACTACGTTTAATGGGTAAATCTAGTTGAGCATTAATGTTATTGTTGTTTAGTGAGTTTGATCCTCACTGGGTGACCTGTTTGTGGTCTGATGCCAGAACAAGCTTAACATGATGTACTGAAAGAAATTAAATTAGGAGTCGTCATATTGAAGCTATTTTTATATTTATTAACATAATTAGCTGATCAATATTTTTTTATTTTAAAAAAAAAAGTTAATAGAGATTCTAAAAGAAAATAGAACAGGTAAATAAATGTTTGGTTTAAGAATGGTCTTGAAAAATAAATTTAAAAAAATGTATTTTCGTACAGTTATTTATAACTGTTTTTCCAAGGACAAAAAAAATGTCCATGACAATGGCTTGAGAAATTAAAGAGACTTAATTAACAAATATTTCTTCTTTCAAATACGTTTTTTTACGCTTGGTTTATCAACTTCATTACGCATGAATAATGTGTTATTTTGACATAGAATTTAATACCCAAACAAGAGAAATGCTTTTTTAATCGTATTCTTCAAGGTTTTCGTTTGTTTTGTTTTTTTATCACATCATCATCAGTAGTAGTGTCGGAACATGTGGTTTAAACCTACGCTTTTGGGGCGTGTTATTTCCATTTCAACTCATTTATTTAAAATTCGTTTGAAACTGTGAGTGTGTCTCAAATTCTAAAACACAATTGTATATGTTTGAATGTCAGGTTTCCGTCATAGCAGTTGCTTGTAATGGTCAACGAGTCTTGTCGTAAGGTAGCTTCTTTTTTCTTTTCTTTCTTTTTTGTTTGGGGAGATGAGCAAGCCCACTTGCCACCAAGAAAAACACGAGTTAGAGTTCGTCCTGTGCTCATGAACCTTGTGCCATCAAAAGCTGTTGAAGTTGAATAATCAGTAAATTATTAAAAAAAATATATTTATAAATATGAAAAATTTTTTTTTTTTTTAATTATCCTTTTTTTATTTTATTGAAAAATTCATTTCATCAATCCTGATTTAGTACTTCACAAAAAAAACTAACTTTATGCCTAAAGTTTAGGCCCTAAACTGAATAAATATCTTCTATCAGGAAATGCATGAAGCATTTAAATTGTTATACCGTTGTAAGAAAAGAGAAATAAATAATCCAACATTGTCCTCGTTTGGTGATTAGTGATGAAGTAAAAATACTAAGTCGATTTTATTTTTAGTAGTCCTTCCTACCGACATGTTTATTTTTTATGTCAATGTTGAGGATTTTTCCTTTCAAAATATGAATATTATTTTTAAAGTGGTTAAACATTTTTACATGGCCATATTATTATACAACGTTTCCGAAAAAAATCAATTAATGCTTTCTTCTTATCATTTTAGGGCTGGACCGTTAATTTTATTTTTTACTAAATCTCATATCGGAGGAATTTAACTATTTTTTAATATTTTTTTATTAAACTTTCTTAAGAACTTATTAAACACCATCACCAGGAGAAATGATTTGAGAATATTTTTTTTAAATATAGAGCTAATTAAAAAAATAAATTCTCAAATTAAACTTTCTTTTTAAAAATATCACCTGAATTTCAACACTAATAAAAAAAACTCAGACAAAAAAATAATAGGCAACCGCTGTTATAATTTATTAAACATAGCAAATTTCTTCTCTGCAAAAAAGATATCATTGTTTTCCAGTAAATGAAGTACGATAAAGAATGGTATAATTAAATTTTAAAAAGTGCAAATTATTGAGCATTATTTAAAAAAAACTATGCAAAAAAAAAAAGATGGGAATTATAGAATCCAAGGAACTTTTTCATGGTCACCGGCAACTAGTCACCATTATTAACCATTTAACAGTATTCTTTTCATGTTTAGTTTTTACCAAAATCTTTTCCAAAACTAAATATATTTCCCTTTAATTTGTATTTTCATAAAGTAATCTAAATGCCGTAATTTAAAAAGCGTACATGTCGGTTTTACTAATTTAAAAATCCTAATAGATAATGCTCAAAGCAGCTGTCAATTTTTTTTTTAAAATGGCATATTTATTTTATTTACATGAGCAAACTAAACAAAACTAAAACACGTGGCTGCAGGAAATTATTATTTGATTCTTTTTTTAGTTTTGTGAAGCACTCAGGATCAGCAATGAACTGAATTTCAATAAATTTTTAAAAATTATAAAAAAATTTATTTTGTCCTTAAGAACATTCCATCTTTTAAAATTAAAAACATCTTACATTTTTCTCCACACCCAGATGCGTTGTTATTTAAAAAGACAATTTTTATACTGTGTACTGTCAGTTCTAATAGTTTAAATGACGTATCAAATATACTTGTAAAACAATAATGACACGTTTAAATTGTTAAAAAAATAAATGTATTACATTTGGGGGGGGGGGCTTTTTAAAATAGATTTTTGAATCCCAATATAATTTTAACTTTAATTCTCAATAAGAAATAAACTTGTACAATCACATTACATTACAACAATTTTTAAAAAATATGCTGAGTGATAGAGGGTGTTAGAGTACCATTATTAATTCAATTTAAACTTGGATTTTACAAACTCTCATTTAAGAATATGAACTTCATATGATGAAGCATAATAATAGCCAACAAGTTTCATCAAAAGGTTGTTTTTTAAAAAGTTGATATTTGGGGAGATGAGCTTGCTAAGTAATACCACTTGCCACCATTAGTGAACTTTTTTTTTGTTGATTTTTTTTGTAGTTTAAACACTTAGGTGCTCATTAAATATTACCTTGTGCCATCAAAAGACGTTAATCAAAAAATATTTAAATGCAAGAGAGGAGGACGACAGGCTAAAATGTTTTAACATAAATGGTGAATAATGTGTTATTCAGGCGTATTTAGTTATTTATTGACGATTATTAATAAATGTAGATTGTAGATAATCGACTTATGAAATGGCTGAAAGTATTTAGATAATTTCTCTAAAGAATGGATTTACAATTTTTAATCCGACATTTTTATTCAGAGATAATTTCAACTGCAATAAAGAAAAGGGAGAAACTTTTATCTTTTCTTTTTCATATTTTATTAATGAATACTTTCTGACTCAATAATAATTTCAAAAATTATTCCTTTTAAACAAAACATAACTAATTTCTTTTGTTTTTTGTTTCTTTTTTTTTTTTTGCTAAAGCACACACAATTATCAAACAACGAAAAAAAAACACATTTTGAAACCTTTTGTTAGCTTGGCAATTAGAACAAAAAGTTATTTTATTGTTTTATTATATATTTGTAGTTTTTAAAAATTCTTTTCATATCAATAATAAATTTGAGAAGTTTTTAGCATATTTTCATTCGGGCACGTCATAGAGTAATTGTAAGGGAGAAGTAATTACTGTCAAGTGCCATGAAATAAAGTTTTCAAAATGAGGAAACACAAAATGTGATGCATGCAAAAAAATAAATAAACTTTGCTTTATCATTTGAAAACTGGGTAAATATACTTACCGTAAAATCTAATCATGATAAGCAATGTGGAAAAGCAACTGTTAAACTTAACTCAGCAAAACAAGAAAATTAAAACACGAACATAAAGTTCTTTTGAGACATTTGTTTGTTGCTTCGTTCGCTTCTAAAAGAAATGCGCAAAAAAATCTGTGTGTAGTTTTCTTCTATTTTTTTTACTTAATTTTGATTTTCTTTGTTTTGTGGTTGTTTATTATTAAACTAAACTTTAGTTTGTAAAAGTACTTTTTAGTTACTAACTAAAGTATTTTTTTACTATTTGGCATTTTCTCATGCCATTGTTTTTACATAGACGTTTTTTTACGTCATTTCATTCATCAATCAAGTAATTTTAATTAAGTTTACTGAATATCTTTACAATACGTTTTGCTTAAAATTAATTACGTTATATTTTCAAGTTTTTATCGCCATCATCATCATCATCATCATCGTGTTCATTATTTTTTTGTTTTTATCTAGACTAACATTTTTTGTAAGTCATAATCCGATATTAAAATTGTTTTTTGTTTTGTTTATTTTTCAAATAGCAACTACACACATAATCTGTTTTAGTTTTATTGTTATTGGCATATTACCCGTCAAAATTTTATTATTTTTACGTGCGGATTAGCGCTTTGCAGCTTTCTTTATGTACTTTGCCTAGTATCGGGGTTTTTCCGTCACTTCAACCTATGAGTGCCCTTTTTGTGAAAAGTGCTGCACACGTAAACACAGTGTATAAATTATTATTGTTATTATGATTATTATTATTATTGGACGACAAAGCAGCATGCTAACAAAGCATCACTGGTGCCCTACACAACAAAGCCCAGTATACCATCATGACAACGAGTCTGATATGTACAAAGCACGTGCATCATAGCCAAATAAATGTGTGCGACATGGTGACAAGTTTTGAAGAGGGTGTATATAACCTTACTACAGGTGGGACCTAGTTAGAAATAACTTAGATCGAGTAACCCAGTTTGCTCAGGTGGTGTCCGTCCGATTGAAGGTGTTCCGAAGTATCAAGATCTGACCCCCAATTCACCTTAGCTGCTAAGAAAGTTAAAGAAAAATAATTCTCTTGTCACCTGGCCATGATGCTCCCTACTGACCCCATTCAGTAACAAGTAACTAAGTACATCAGACCCTAAGACAACTCCAAATGGTTATGCTCTGTGGTATTTTCTTCTTTTTAATCATAAATAAAGCCGCGTAGTGGGTTGCTGAGTGTTAGAGGATATGAGAAAAAGAAACACCATTAAGGAGAGAGAACAACAAAAGTACAAGAATTAAGAAGACAGCGGATAACGATTGTCATTGCATTTAAATTTCTGAAGATCAAAGTTCACTGAAAATCAAGAAGCCGGAAGAGAGTTCCACAAGTGAGAAGCGCGAGAAAAGAAACTCTTACCATAGAACTTACGGTTCCATGTTGCCATTTAAACTGTAAAATGATGAGAGCTTGATGGCAATCTGGTATTGCGCTTAAATTCATGAAGTCTTGGTAACATAGAGCAAAGTTCATAAGTAACCTTATCATGAAAGTATTTATAGAAAAGGCACAGGGAAGCTATGTTACGGCGGTGGAAAAGGGACTGAAGCCGAGATGCCAGCTCAGGACCAATAACATTGCAGATTCTTATTTGCATTATATGATGAATCTCTAAATATATAGCTGAAGGACCAGACGATATATATATATATATATATATATATATATATATATATATATATATATATATAAGAATCTCCAAATGCATATCAGAAGCACAAAACCAGATGTTGTAGAGGACCGGGAGTGAAGATGTAAACAAAATACGTACGTTTATATTTCCTGCTAGAAGAAGATCCAGCTACAAGAAAATGTCGGACTTGAATTAAGTCCAACTGAAGATAAAGAAGACAAACAAGACCGATATATATATATAAAAACAAATATACGTATTAACAACAAATTACAAAGCACATAGACACTTAACATTGTGTTTGTGTGTGAACATTTGTGCTTGTTCTTTGGTGAATGTTCGTATTTTGGTGAATGTTCGTACGTACTGAGGGGAAAAAAAGATCGAGGCAAGAAGTCGCCCAGTATCTATAGTATAGGGAGAGAGACCTCTGGTGAAGAATTAGGGAACTAAGGAGGAGGTACATCCGACAATGTAGTAGCAATATTCAACATGAACCTGAATGAATGAATGAATGGCACACAACGAGATACTTATTTTAGCCCATTTTAATTCACCAGAACAAAATATGTACACGGTTTACTTCCAATCAATTATTATTATTATTATTATTATTATCATTATTATTATTATTATTATTATTATTATTGTTGTTGTTGTTGTTGTTGTTGTTGTCGTTGTTGTTGTTCATTTGCATTTACATATTAGATACTTATCGCTGATGATAAAGTAACAAGTCTTTTTATATGTTCAGGACTTTTCTCATTATCACCGCAGGCTCCAGTAACACCATTCTCTGGAATAGTCTTTATTATTATAAAGTCGGCAGTCATACTGAGGAAAGAGCCGGGGTGGATCTCAAATCGACTTCATTAAATCCGGCCCGATGCATCGGACGTGAAAAAACACAACACGTGATCAAAGAAAACGAATAATAAACCAATCTGATGACTCTAGTGTACAAATCTCCTAAGCCTGGGGCTTATGAAAACAAATAAAAAGCGAAGACGGCAATCAAAACATCAGTAGACTAACTCGCCCCAGAAGATTCACTTGCCACCACAGCGACTTCAAAGTAATCGCCAACACGCCAATAGCCATAAACAAAAACTGAAGAGTGTACTCGAGCAGACATAGGTATAGATGATACCACTGATTTAAGTTTGTGACCAGAATTATCTTATGAGTATGTATCCCGATGGGTAGGAATTAACTCCTGTCAACGTTTCAGCAAAGTTCTGGACCATTTTCAAAATTCCAAGTGAGTATATAAAAAAGGAGTCAAGGTATTGCGCAAAAGGTAATTTTATTTTTTATTCAACAAACGTCATTAGAGAAATATATAGTCGAGAGTGGTTTGTGTATTCTCCCCCAAAAGGCCGAATATTATTGCTTCGTTTGTAAACTCTTCCCAGGCATTGCATCTTCTGCTACATCTCTAGCTTCGGAAGGGTTTGATGAATAGCGTAATCCCTGGCGTATCTAAACTCGTGTTTTCTCGTAGTGCTCATAACTGGATGTTTTATTTGTATATAAGACAAAGGCATAAACCCACAAACGAGCACTCTATTTAATACAGACCTTTATTAAGCTATATACAAGAAAAAAAGGTGTTTTGATCTAATGTAGAAGCAATCTTTGTGGCTGTTTTTTTTATATATATTTAATATAATGGGGGTAAAATAATACCATATCACGTTGGGGAAGTCACTCGTTAAGGGCGTACTAATAATATCGTGTAGTGGTCACCGGATAATCGGTGAGCTATAAAAAAAATTAATATTCTCCCAGTTTATATTTCTATGGGCATTATTATATCTATGATATAATAAGACCGGCTTTAACGGACGGAACGGAGTGGCGGAAAGAAAAGGAATGACAAACATGCTTCGTTCTTAGAGAGTCATATAAAAAAATTATATACACATATCTTCACGTGTTCCACACAGGGAAACTATAACACATGTCTACACAACAAGCAGAGTGAAAAATTGAACAAAAATATACGGTCTTGTAATAATTCCTAACAAAAATTTGAGCTGTCGGAGATTCTTCTGTGTTTCTGCAGAAGCCATATTTAGTATTCCAGATTTGAGTGGGCCGGGTTTTATCTGCTATATCACTAGCGAGGGCATATTTCACAAACAGGAAAACGGCGAGTCATGAAGTTTTGTTTGTTTTTTTCCTTACATGAGGACTGCGAGCCGGTGCTGGGAAATCTGTCCCGGCTTTCTCGCATCCAAGAGTTGAGGTTAAAAAATTGCGACAAAACGCGAGTAAAAAACAGCAAGATTAGAGCGGACAAACTCTCTCTTTTAGGCGCGGACGAATAAAGAAAAAAACTCCTGCTCAGCGTGTAACAATAAAAGAAGAAAGTGTTTACAAAAAAAGGGTAAAAGGATAAAGACAATTAGGAGTGAAAGAAGGGAAAAGAGAAAATGTCCTTTAAGGGAAGAGAAAATGTTCATAACTGAAAAAATGCTTGCTCAAAATATTTCTCTGAGCGCCTAAAAGTTCTTTAAGCGAGTAGAATTTTGTTCATGTTTAGAAACACTCACAGTTCTTGTAGATTAGGAAAATTGTTGGTAGATATAGGAATCTTGCAGTTGAATGAGTTCGTAGGTCGAGTGAGCACGTCAGAAGGAGTGGTGAAGGGATGCAGCTTTGAATTGGTCTTGAATTGTGGGCCGACGTTCGTTCTCGACAGCTCTTTAGTAGGTAGTTCTTCTTTGGTTGAAAGTGGTTACGAAGTTGACTTGTGCTTTCTATCGTCAACCTCACAGACGGTGGTCGAATTCTCTGCCAAATTTATGGAGATTTGGGAGCTCAGAAGAATCGGGGACTTTTCAAGGAGCCGGTTTTGAAAGTAATGAAAACAGGTTGGAGTGAAGAAGCTGTGAGGTTTCCCCCAGACTTTATGGCACCATGGAAAGAATAATGCTGGTGGAATTCCTTTTTATATTTTCTAGCTCT
The DNA here is from genome assembly GCA_964036315.1 of Acanthosepion esculentum. Classification (NCBI taxonomy): domain Eukaryota; kingdom Metazoa; phylum Mollusca; class Cephalopoda; order Sepiida; family Sepiidae; genus Acanthosepion; species Acanthosepion esculentum. Next base: position 1,573,596 of record OZ038502.1, on the reverse strand, counting down.
CGTGTTTGTCAAAAAATATATTCTTATCTCTGATAAGAATCAAGGCTTTGCAAGCCGGTTTTGAAAGTAAAATGAGGTTGGAGTGAGGATAGAAAAAATAACGAGAATGTGAACTTGTAAAATATTGCTCTCAAATTAAATTCCAACACCGGAGATAATTTCTATATCTGGTGAAAATATATTTCCATAGTAAAACGGGGTCATAGGCTTGTAACCTGAACCAGGTGGTAGCTGGCTGGCCCGGGCAGAACGAACAACTCGTTTGTCTTGACTCAAGGCAGTTAACTGCCCGACTGTCCATTTTTTCGTCACTCTATGAAGTGACGCCACTAAGCGGGCGTCACGTGACTTGATCTCGACCAAAGGAAGATAGTCGCTTTTTGTATCCAAAAGAGTTTGGAGGCAATAAGCATTGAGAGTGATAAAGTTAGACAAATTTTGATGAACGGCTGAATGATTTTGCCATGAAAAACTCGCGAAAAAACTTCTTTCGACTTTATTTATTTGGTTATTACTCACTATTTATTTCAGCATAAAATAGGATCTAAAAGTGTCACTCTGTTTCATGCTAGTGCAATCGTCAGTCACTCTCGCTATCAGGTGGCCGTCGTCGTCTTATTCTTACTCTTCTATGTACCGTGTCCCTTCAGAACGTGAGCGATCATAGCTCGCCACAACTTTCTGTCCGTAAACTTTGTCTTTTTACTATATCTCCCAATCCCTGTTCTGTTAACCATTTACACAATCTCGTTGGGGAAAGTTATGCATGTTTTCTTCTGTCCCTCTTGCTTTCAATATGTTTTGTGAGTGTTAAATTTTCCAAGCCTTCTTTCCTCATCACGTGACCTAGAAATTTCAACTGTTTTTTTTTCTGATGCTATGTATAAGTGTCTGTTTTGTTTCCACTTTTTTTAAAACTTTGTCATTGCACACGGGTTCAGTTCATGGTATTCTCAGCATTTTTCTGTAGAACCACATTTCTGTTGCTACAAGTCTCTTCTCCAGCTGTAAAGTTACGATGTGACCAATCAACCAGTAATATTCGAGTTAGGCTTTTCTCCAGTCCATGTCTATGGGTTTGGGATCAAGGTGTAATATCTGTTCCCTTCATCACTAATGGTAATGGTAAAATTAATCATTTCTTTATAAGGGAACATTTGGCATTCATTGATCGAGCAGCCAGTGTTAGTGTCAGTTAAAGTTTATAAAATCTTTTTATTAAAACAATTTTTCAGGAAAATAGGTTTCTCGAGTCCAGTAGCTGTTATCGTTCTTTCTAGTACTGATGGGAGGTTGCCTTCCTAACCTTTTGTTTGAAGTAGTGTGGAACATCAACATCTTCATTATGTCATTATTTTCTCTTCGAATTACATGTGCTATCCGTTTTAGTTGTCGTCGCTGATGAAAGTCATCAAGTGATATGGTTTCTGTTATTTGGTACAGTTATTTGTTTGTGATTCTGTAGCGCCAGTCGGCGAGGTTCGAAGAAGGATGCTCCTCACTAAGCCCTACATGCTTTATTCGCTCGTAGTCGTTTCAAGTCATTGGTTTAAGAAAGCGGTCGTATACAGCTGGAAGTTTATGTATTTTTTAACTGGTTCGGCGTCATGCAAGACATCTATATGAAAGTGTCAATCTGACGAAACTGTTTAAGTACGTGACTCGAGTTTTTAGGTCAATGTTTTGGTTTTGAAGCAATTTGCAGTATTGTGCAAAACTACCCTTAAGGCAGCCTATCCTATATTAAATTTTCTTATGGTCAAGCTATTTCATTTGATGTTGAAGATGATTTCCAAAATTGGATCAAAATTAAACCAGAAAAATTTTTACAGACTGAGTGAAAAAGTGAATTTGATATTTGGGAAAACGTGTGAAACCAAATGGTGATTTGTAATTTATTTTAATGCCATGGTCGCTCATGATGTAGTTGATTATGGCTCTCCACAGTTTCTTTTTACATGAGCGAATTGCCATGACTTATTGCAAAAGACAATGTTTTCCCGCTGCTTTCTTGCCGATTTGGAATTCAGAGTTTCCTTACTCTTTGAGTGGTTGTTACCAAAGGTGAGAGTGTCCAGTCTAACGTGCTATTTAACCCATAGCTGAGAGAAGAATGGATCGATTTATGTCTTTCCCAAGTGCATTTGTGCAAAAGTAAAGACAGCTAACTAGGTTGGAATTTAAACCTACCCTTTTCTCTCTGTTCTAAAGATTTTTTAGTAGCCATCTTTTCTTATCAATCAATGATTTTAATAACGCTGTATCGTATATGTGGTTTTAATTATTCCATGGAGTTTTAAGTCTTCCTTTATTTTTTGTAATGTTTTTCGAAACTGTTTCAAATGCGCCGATAATCACTATTGCGATTTTCAGCATATTTTCAAAAATATTTTCAATTCTCTGATATGGTTCAAATATACTTTCTTTCAATTTCACTCTGTCATCTGTGGGAACAACAACCCCATTTGCGATATCTTGACGATGAACAAGACTGGTTTCGATGTTACTTTATTATTATTATTGAATTGATTAAGGTGTTAATTCTCTTCTAACATTAGTGTCATTAAGAGTTTTTAATTTGAACTAAATTCGTTCAAAAATCGTTTTAATTCTCTTACGACATCTGTCATATGTGGGTGCATTTTTTAATTATCAAAAATTAGCATATTTTTGTTTATTATAACACTAAAGATATAAGAAAATTAAAAAGATTTTCAATATATACTTTTTTGTAAAAAAATTAAAAAATGAGATTTAAACTGAAAAAAAAATTGTGTAGTTTACAGAGAAGGTACTGTAGCTGATAACATATGTCAACAGTGATTTGCGTGGGGTGGAGGCGTGATGTATACTTGTTTTTTTAGATTTCTCGCTGAACTCTAAGGTCAGATAAAGCAGTTGAGGTTGATAGCGATCAAATCATGATATTAATGAAGATTAATCGATGCTGTACGACCCGGGAAATAATCGATATGCACAAAATAGCCAAAACTAGTTGAAAGTTTTAATTCGAATCTTTACTGCGGAATGACTGCAAAGGAGTTCCCCCTCCTCAATTTATAGGCAAAACACACAAATGCAGGCTGAGTTTTTTTTTCTAGCCAATAAAACAGGCCGGTTCTCTGTTTCCTTCTGACTCAGTCCCGATCTGTTTTGTCTTGAAGTCAGAACGCTAGGTTCACTTGCTCGCTTGCTCGCTTGTGGCAACCCCAACCCAAATTCTTAGTTTGTGAACTTTTTGTCTTATTATTGTTGCTTTGCCTTATTACTGTTAATTTGCCTTATTACTGTTGCTTTGCCTTATTAGTGTTGCTTTGCCTTATTACTGTTAATTTGCCTTATTACTCTTTCTTTGCCTTGCATATTTGTTTGCTTGTTTCATATTATCTTTTACCTTGTTTTTTTCTTTTCTTTTTCTTGTTATTGCAAACTTTGTCAATTCTATTTTTTTGGACAATTCTGTTATTTATTTTGTATTTGATCATGGTTACTCACGCCACTAAAGAATGTTTTCCTTTTCTTATGTTAGTCGCTTTAATGCCTGGTTTTGGTTTCCATATAAATTAAATGAAAAACAAACTATATACCTGTACATGTCGAAAATATTCCTTTTTTTTTCTTTTTTTTTCTTTTTTTTTTTTTTTGAAGCATTGTGTCCGGTCAACGTGGAATACAAGTGATATTTCCCTATCAATATCAAAGCAGAAAGGCAGAATTTGTAAACCGAGACAATTTCGAAAAGTTGCTTTGTAGTCTGTTTAATCACTATTCGGCTCGGTTCTGTTCATGCGTGAGTAATCGACGAGATATGAGGTCAGTAAAACAATTCATCTCAACAGTTGAGACAAGAGGATACTAGATTCAGAGATACTTGCAAAGAACTCTGGGACAATATATAAAAATCTTAAAATGAGATAATTTTGAACCTGTTTATCTGAAACAACAATGCCACCGGGCAAAGTTTCTCTTAATCATATGAAGTCAGTTAAATCATTTCAATTATAATTCTCAGGTGCACCACATAATTTATTTTTATATTTTAAAAATCTTTATTAAAAAAAATAGATATTGTTAGATAAAGGAGATATATAACATATCTCCTTGTCATTATGCTTGATTGGATAATTGAAAAAATATGTGGGTTTACCCCATCTTGTCTGGTTTGTTTTAAGGTCCGTTAGGTGATGTTGTATAGAGCTGTATATAAGGGAAATACTCTTTTTGCTCTCTTTACCCACAAGATGGTTTCATTTCCCCTCAGAGGAGACTTAGTCTCTTGAACTAACTTCTTAATTTCAACCGAACTTCATGGCGCACTCATTGTTTCCCCCCCCTCTCTCTCTCTCTCTCTCTCTCTCTCTCTATATATATATATATATATATATATATATATATATATATATCTTACACACATGCGCACACTACAAATAAACATATAAATATCATTTTTCGTCCTTGTCTGACCTATGTTGATTTGTATATAAATATATATAAAACCTACGTATGTCTGAGTCTGTCTATATTTCTGATATGAGGTATTATGTACAGTATTTACATTAGTCGGACTATTGTCCTCATCTTTGTCGCCATTTTTGTCACAACGTTCCTCAAGGACACATGGCACAGTGGATAAAGGCGTTGGTTAGATCCAGTGACAGACCCAAAGAGTGTGAGTTAAATACCCGGTTCAGGCAGTGGAGAACTTTCAGAGGAAAAATTAGCAGGAGATAACTGATAACTGACATCCATCAAACATGGCTCGTGGAACTAGAACATTCTACCCCAGTGATCGAAATAAAGGGTTTGTTTCGAAATTCCAACCACCTGAAGAAGGCCGGAGCGTACAACGGCCGAAACGTTGTGACAAAAATGGCGACAAAGATGAAGACAATAGTCCGACTAATGTAAATACTCTACGTATGTCTGAATACATTTTTGTACATTATCCAACCTTGTCTGCCAGGACACCTGTTAGATGTTGTTTTATTCAGGAGTATAAAAGGAGGAACATAAACCATTTCTCCTGGCCTTTATTCTCACTCAAAAACAGGATGCGGTAGGTAGCAGACCGGATTAGTCGGCCCCACTGGGGAGATTTAGTCACTCAGTAAACTCACTAGTTAATTTCAAACGGACCATGTGAACATTACACACATACAGCGGCTAAGTGTTTATCTTTCTTCCTTTTATTTGTTGATCTATCTGTACACACGTAGATATAATCGTCTCTTTCTCTTCTTTAGTGAACTATGTTGGCCTTTATCTCTCTCTCTCTCTCTCTCTCTCTCTCTCTCTCTATATATATATATATATATATATATATATATATATATATATATATATATATATATATGTATATATATATCCTCCATGTGATGAATTCATTTATTGTCATCAGTAGCAAGCTACAATCTGGTGACCCATGGCAACTTCGTCCATTACAATCCTGTAGCATCATATTCGTTGCGCATTCATTTTAAAAGTTTTCAACCGAAGTCCATTACAATTGGTAACCCCAGCTGTTACAAATGTCTTGCAATTATTGTCTTAGACACTGATCTATTTTTAGTCTTGTTGCTGTTTGCCCACCTTCCCATAGCGGCAGAATGTCACACAAGGTCAGTTTAATGTGGAATACTCTAGATACAGGCCAAGGACAAAAATTGTCACGTTAGCGCCGGTATCCATCAAACCTCCTTCTTCGGTACAAAGAGGAAGGTGCTGCTGTAGGATTGAAATTCCCCGGACTAGGCTTGTCAGAGCTAACATAGCGAGCAGATCGGAGTCTAAAATTTTGTTGGTATTTACCAACGTCCCCACAAAAGTAAGGTGTTAACCAAGGTTGTTTATTGTTTTGTTTTTGTTTATGTTAGGTGTCGTACATGAATGCCAAGGCCACACATTGCCCGGTCCCCACAACTATAGAACCATAATGAAGATGTTACCGCAGAGTTGAAATTCCCCCGGACCTGACTTCATAGTAACAACAAGAACAGATACTACAGTTTGATCCTAGCTTGATAGTTACTTGAAGTTTATTCATTTGAATCTTTTGTGCGTTTTTTTTAGTAGAAAGTTAAAAAAATATAAGGAATTTTCTCTTCCTTTATTTCTCTTTCTGACTATTAAAATATAATTAAAAATAAAACATTTTCCACACAGATCAGTTTATCATTAATTTGTCAAGGGAAATAATTAACATTCAAAATGGTGTTAATAACTGAGTTATTTATTTTATATCTTTTTTATTAAAGCAAAATCATTTTTTAAATGTGGCTTTAAAAACTGCCATTTGCAGTGGTCAAAATATTTTTGTAGAAAACCATGACAACAGAGTTTAATTTTTTTTTCTGAGATACAGTTAGAGTAAGCGACTTGGAAAATATCTATGCAGTTAGTATTATTCAGTCTTGAGAAAAGAATAGTTTGTATTAATAATATCGTTGTGCCTTTAGCTTATGTTACATGGAGATAACAAGAGAAAGGTAAGTAAAATTATTCTGTCCACAACTGCAACAACCTTTATACAAACTATTATTAGAGTGTCATTAATTATTTTTTGTCGAATTTATTACTATTATTAATACATACACTCCTACCACATTTATTTTCTCTGCTGACACTGTTACTCTTAATATGTGTATATCCATTTATTACAATATGGTGGTGAAACGTTATCGGGCCAACCGACTTCCTGAAATTTCATCAAATATTACATTCGATTTTATCAGTTTAATTTTTCTTTTATATTTTGAAAAACCTATAAATGTATTGGAATAAAGAGAAATTATTATAAATTAAAAAAATAGGAAAGAGGAAGAGGCTTTCAAATCTCGCACATGGGATTATCATCAACAGGCTGTAGTCCAATAAATACCTTCCCCAGGTTGAAAAAGATTTTCTTATGAATTCTGATTTTGTTATGCATGTTTATAAATGTTGTGGCCAATGTACAGTGCGACCAATTTCATTTTTTGTTATTGTTGTCGCTGATGCTGTAGGTGGTATTGAAATTTTATATAGCTGCTATCTTCTTAAAGTGAAGTGATATCCCTGTTTCATCTATTTCGTGTTCTAAAATTGAAGGGTTTTTTTTCACACCAAATGTGCATTTATTGACGTTAATTTTTAATCCAAAATGCTAGAGGCGTTCAAAAACAAGTTGGAGATGTCCCAGGTGTTCGTCCATATTCTTGCTTGCTTTTAGCACGTCGTCGGTGTGTGCGAATGTGAAGGATAAACCTCTTAACACTTCGTCTATCAACCTTTGAAAAGACCGAGCTACGTTGCTTAAATCAAACGGTATCCTGGTGAATTCTAATAAACCGAAAGGAGTGGTGATAGCAATCTTGGGCATATCACTTTCTTCGACTTGGTTTTGATAGTACGCCTTGATTAAATCAAGTGTGGTGAAAATGTGCATAGCCTGTAATCCCACAGTGAAATAATGTATATGGTGGGTAGGGTAGCAATCTCAGACTGTTGAAACGTTTAGTCGTCGGAAATCTCCACATGGGCGCCAAGCAGAAAATTATGATTTCGGTACCATGTGCAACGGTGATGACTACTGGCATTGAGCGTTGAATTATTTCTAACTGTAGCATGTGTTGAAATTCTTCCTTTGCAATTTTGTATTTTGCCTGGCTGAGTTTCTATAGGGTAGAATGAGTCAGTGGGCTTGTCGTTTGAATGTGGTGCTTGCGTCTGTATGTTTGAATGGGGTTGTAATGTATGAAGAATTTCGCAAAAATCTTATCGTCCGGTAGTGCAGAACTGTTACCGATTGAAAGATGTCGGGAAGGAGTTCCTCACATTTTTTTAGTTGGGTTTCGTTGTCTATCAGTGTCTTGGTAGCCATGTTCACTGATTTGTTGAAATGTGTAAGGAAGTCTGCTACTAGCATAGATGTTTTCACGTCTGCTTGTATAAAAATCCACGAAAAACTTCGTCAGATTAAAAGATTTAATGTGAGTGTTTTTCCACCATATGTGTCATTTTTTGTACCGTTAGCTGCTTGGAGTTTATACAGTGTTATTTTTTTTTCTGGTCTCGGGGGGATAACGCTAATTTCGACGCCTGTGTCGACTGAAAATTCATATTCATGATATGAGTCATGAATAGATGTCTTTTCTTCGAATATACGAACGCAGTGGTCGTTATCACTGGTCGGAATAGACGATTCCCTGGTTAGGTGGCACAAAGGCACAGTGTTTTGTGCACTTTTTAGCGTTAATACTATTAGGTTGGTGCAAAAATAATGTCGTTTTTCTCACATAAGTTGAACGTCAAAAAACGACATTATTTTTGCACCAACCTAATAAATTTATGGTGGTAACAATATATTCCCGTGTCGCGTCTGTGTTTTATTTATTTTTTTAGTTGTTTTGATTGCTGCATTCTTTCAACTGGAATGTCGCTTGTTATAACAAGAGACATGTTATCCTGATTTCACTAGCATGGTTTCCATTAGTTCGGTAAAACTGGAGTTCCTCTATTTGGTTCACATGTGAATTAATCGGTTTCTGGGTTGCGGCAACGTGTTGTGTGCCTACGTTTTCGCAGATCTTGCCAGCAGTTACTGCTAGTTTCTTCAGGCCAGAGTCTTCCGACCAAGGGGGTTACAATTTGGGTCAAATTGTTCGGCCATAGTCGATGCAAAATATTCCCAAGCAAGGTGTGAAGTTCAAGAAGACCCCTCATGTGTCTCAGGAGTTGTGAAAATATACTATTTTCGATGGATACATTACTAAAAACGATTTGATAACTTCTTTTCTTCGGAGTCACCAGTTCGGTGTAAAATAGTTGGTCCCAGAGTGTCGTACTGATTCACCTCAGGCACTGCGTTCAACAAGTCCAAAATTTTACGGGCGACCTCCGTTGAAATTTTTTCAACAATGTAAGCAAATTTTGTCTTTTGTGAAGTCACTCTTCTTGCCGAAAAAATAGTGTGCAGTTGAGCGAACCATGTCTTTATATCCAGTGAGTTGAAGAGGGGTAACTGTAAAGATAGTCAAGCTTCAGGCGCTCCTTCCATGTTTAATGCTATCGAGTAAGAAGATTCATATCTTTGTCACTGAAGTTGGCATCTCACTCTATCAAAATACTGTGTGGCTGTAATAAAATCTTCCTGCAGGTTCGACAGTGGCTCATTAAATCAATAGGTGAAGGAAACGGCCATGAAGTGGTCGTAAATTGCATGGGAAATACTACTCATAGCAATCTATCAGAAATCTTTACACATGTTGCTTTGAGATGTAAAACAAAATGCCTGGAACGAATGTAATATCCTTTTTCAATATCCTTTTTTTTTAATATATATATATCATCATGTTGGTCACCACTTTGTTACAGGAATTGCCAATTTTGTTGCGTGGTGTAAACGTTTTTCAGTAAATATTTAATGGCTCTTGGCACATTTGCCCCGCAAACAATATTGGCGGACTCGTGTGAGCCCGGACAAAAAAATAATAACCAACAAAAACATGGAATTTAAACAAACAAGTATTAATAAATATATTAAAAAAGACATTTTACAAAAAGACAAATGACGTCAAAGTTGTGAATAGTTCAAAGCAACGTTCAGTATGTGTCTCTGAGGTACTTACATGCCGACAGAACGAGAAGAGAATGTCTTGTGACCGCCAAAGTCAAAAGGGAAAGAGGAAGAGACTTTCAAATCTCACACCGCTTGTGTTTAATGTCAGCGAACGATAATTCAATGTCTCTCCGCCTTTGATTATAATCAGGAGACGGTATCCAATAAATATAGATGAATTTGTATGCGATATTGGAGTAAAGAGAAATCGGTGTTCATTTGTTTGAATAAAGTAAAATTAGTATAAATGTTATTAGTATAAATTAGTATAAATATATTTGAATAAAGATAAATTAATATACATTTATTTGAGTAAAGTGAAATTAGTATAAATGTATTTGACTAAAGATAAATTAATATACATTTATTTGAGTAAAGTGAAATTAGTATAAATGTATTTGACTAAAGATAAATTAATATACATTTATTTGAGTAAAGTGAAATTAGTATAAATGTATTTGACTTGTAGCGGACCGTGGGGGTGAAGATGTGAAGAGATATCAGAAAAGGTTAAAATTTCCTGCTAGCCGGTCCAACTACATGAGAATGTTGGGGTTTAATTAAGTCCAAAGAAGACAAAGAAAACAAACAAGACCGATATACATGGGTAAACAAATATATATTAATAACGAGTTACACAAAGACATGAACAGTTACATAGAGTTTGTATGGAGAAATTATGTGCGTGTGTTGTAAGTGTTCGTACGTACGTGTATTGTTCTTAGCGCGTTCGCAGAATATGGAAAACGCTGTATCTGTGAGAGGTCACATATTGGTGTAAGGGGAAAAAGAACGATTTTACCTCGTCTCCGTGCGAGATAGCGGCCCAAGACCTGAGTCGAAAAAAAAGAGAGAAAGGCGAAGGGTCAGCCAGTATTTATAGCCAGGGGAGGGAGAGGGGGAGAGAGTGAGAGAGAGAGACCCCTGTTGAAGGATTAAGGAAACTGAGGAGGAGCTAACTTCGACAGACTAAAGATAAATTAATATACATTAATTTGAGTAAAGTGAAATTTGTATAAATGTATTTGACTAAAGATAAATTAATATACATTTATTTGAATAAAGTGAAATTAGTATAAATGTATTTGACTAAAGATAAATTAATATACATTTATTTGAGTAAAGTGAAATTAGTATAAAGAGAGAGAGAGAGAGAGAGAGAGAGAGAGAGAGAGAGAGAGAGAGAGAGAGAGAGAGAGAGAGACCCCTGTTGAAGGATTAAGGAAACTAACTTCGACGGACTAAAGATAAATTAATATACATTTAGTTGAATAAAGTGAAATTAGTATAAATGTATTTGACGAAAGATAAATTAATATACATTAATTTGAGTAAAGTGAAATTAGTATAAATGTATTTGACTAAAGATAAATTAATACACATTTATTTGAGTAAAGTGAAATTAGTATAAATGTATTTGACTAAAGATAAATTAATATACATTAATTTGAGTAAAGTGAAATTAGTATAAATGCATTTGACTAAAGATAAATTAATATACATTAATTTGAGTAAAGTGAAATTAGTATAAATGTACTGGTGTAAAGATAAATATTGTCCCTATCAGATTGTAATATTCATGTCTTTTAAAACAAAAAATGGAAGTTTAGTGAAAAATAGAACCATTGTTTTTATCAAACAATAATTTTATTTATATTACCCTATCATTTCAAAGAACTCTAACATTATAAGATATTGTTATTATACGATAAGAACAATAATTCGATTTTTCTCAAGCTTACAACATATGGTATTCTCATTTGGTCACCCATCCAGGTATTGACCGGTTCGATTTTTACGATACAGAAGTTCCTCATTATTGATCATCAGACACTTTTTACCTCTATTTCTTTCCCCATAATTATAATCGTCTGCTATTGCAACTGACCTAATCTTTATTCTACGGCCATTACGAAACAGCACAGATAGGTAAATGAGGATTAGCATTCGACAAGAGTCAGGCCCGCATTACTTTTATTTATGTGTAATCTATCGTAGTGCAAAATTTACTCAGCCATTTGAACTAGGAAAAACCAGAGTAGACGACCATAACAGGAGCCTACACCGGATATGAACGTTTTCACAGCGGGAGCCAGAAAGACAAAAACAAAAAAATGTCATTCCGCAGCAGGCTCCACAAATTGCTAGTGAATTCTTAACAACAGATTTTAATCATTTCTTCAGCTTATGATGTGGACGGGAACCAAAAGATAGTTTTTTGCACAGCAACTGTATTCCTAAGGGAATGCAGTCAACACTAAACCGTATGACGTGACCCACGTAACGAAGTTGCTCTCGGTGATTTTGTATGTCGATGCTTATTGCATTCTTATCCAAGACTTCTGTATCGGGAATGTGGATTATCCAGTGGATACTTAAAAATGCTCTTAATCAGTGCTGATGAGAGTGATAGAGTTGTTTAAGATGTCTCCGGTACACCACCTCTTTGTTGAGTATGAACATTACAATACATCATTGCAAGATTCAGTTGCACCCTGAAGTAATATGGCTCTTTAAAACGGACATTTAAAAAAAAAAACATGGTTTAAAAGCTTAAACCAAAATGATGTAATTGAATAACCTGTCACCCCCATGAGTGACTACACTATAGGTAGTAACTAGCTATAAGTATCTGTAAGTAAACGTACTACAGAGTCCAGCCGAAATCTTTCGGCCGAGCGGTTGAACTCTCTGCCTTCGGGTGGAGAGGAACCCGAACGAGGCTATGCCGAAGGGCAGAGTCTTGTTCGGGGAGGTAGACCGACCCTGAACCCGTTTATACGGGTTCAAAGGGAATATTTTTGGCCGAGCCTACGGGCTCAGAGATCCCACGTTAAACCCGGCCTTGTGCCACATGCGACTCTCGTGGGGGGTGCTGAATATTCCAGCTGAAATCTTTACAGTCGTTATGGTCGAACTCTCTGCTTTCTGATGCTCCACATTAAACCCGGCCTTGTGCCACAGCTGATCGCGTGGAGAAGTTAATAAATATACTAGCTGGAATCTTTTCAGCTGTACCGTCGAATTTTCTGCCTTCGGGCAGAGAGGAACTCGGACGAGGCCATGCCAAAGGGCAGAGTCTCGTCCGTGGAAGTAGACAGACCCGAACACGTTTATGGGGGTGTACGGGGAATGTTTGGCCGAGACCTACGGGCTCGGATTGCCACACATTAAATTCGGCCTTGTGCCACATCCTACCTCGTGAGGAGGCTGGTAAATATTGTCTAGCTGGGATCTGTTGAGTACGACTCAGACTTACGCAAGAACTACCGACCTTCCAATAGTATCACTCACTACTGGATTGACTTGCGATGACCTTGTGCATAACTGTTACATTTATTCTTATTGTACTGGTTTTTACAATAAATCTTTACTTATTTTATCCACCTTGTTTTTCAAGTATATATTTCTATTAGTACGGAATATAACATAAATTTTTTTAAAAAAAAGCTCCTGCCAGAATCCTTCCTTTCACTCAAATCTTCTTCCTCTCTCGCAACCTTACTCGTACGAAACGAACAAAAAATCCTATTTTCGGTCGAATTTTGTCGTCTTCCTTTTGATAATTCGTCTTTTTCCCCGGTTTGTCGTAATATCTTTCTATAAGAGAAATTACCTGTCACCACGAAGTAATCGACATTCCATTTTTCTACTTCCTTCATTCAAACTACATAAACCTCTGCCAAGCCTTCACTGAGCATGACTGCCTCTTTCGGCTACGGCCTGCCATTCAGCTTGCAAAAAGATCTTATGATATCAAACAATGCCTGTGCATGACATTTTTTAAATGGAGGAAGACGTTGCACGGGCTCAATACCAATCCCTGAACAAGAATAGCATCATCCAAAATCAGAAGCGGTCAACATAATTGGAAGCTGTAAAGGTGTTACATCAAGGTTTTTCTTCTTCTAGTTGGATATCTTAACGAAGGCTAAGTGGTTTAAAACTCCCGGAGGGCTTACCGCGCACCTAGTCACGTCGCTAACCCAGGTAATTCTAGATCGCCGCACTTGTGATAGATGGCTGTTGACCCCATGAAAAAATTAATTCCCTCTTGTTTTGTTTTAATCCAACTGGGTATCTAACTACCCTCCTCTACAGAAAAACCTATTTTGGGGAACACTCACCAATATCTCAACTGTGTGCCAAGTAGTACTGAGCTACTTGTAGAGTGGCTATAGCGAAGAAAACGGCGACTTACCTCGTCAAACCAAGCGACAGCGCGTCGCGTGTATCCTACGACGAAAAATGTGGCAAAAAAGAAAATTACTTACTGTTATGGTCCAAGTTCCTTGTACCACGGTGATGGTCCAAGGTAGAACCAATGAAGAATAACTCGAACACAGGTATGGAATAACACAGATATATTGCAAACAGAAATATGTACAAAGAAGTAGAAGTATTAGTAATGACTATCAGATTTGGTTAGAGTGAACTATGTTGTCTCGACAAGTATCACTATTGCAATGTCTTACAGTGATCGTCTGACTCGACTCTGACTCTGACTGACTCTGAACTGACTGACTCTGTCCTTCCTCTTGAGGAGCAGTATTTATGATGTCCGGAATAGTCCATTATTATTATGGGTAAGTTTCCATAACACCACCCTTCCGAAGCTTTTGCGTAGCAGGGGTTTTTAATATCTTTTTTTCTTTGGATCTATTTCTAAAAGTTCTGTGAACTTCCTTTTTCTGGACGATTTTCTTGTTTCTGGCATTGTTTGCGGTCAAATGTATCGAAAATCGTGTCCATCACCTCTTCTTGAGGTGGGCCGTTAGCATTCTGTAATGGTCTCTTCCTTATTTGGTTTACGTGTCTTCTATGTGAGAATTTTTGTCCCTGTACTATGTAAACCATATTGCCGATTCTTTTCTCAATTGTCCCCTGCTCCCAGTAAGATGTATTATTTTTATATGCTTTAAAAAAAAACTTTTTATCCTGGGAGGTATTTTCTTTTTGGTGCGTAGGGCTGTGTTACTTGTTTCGTTTGACTTGGAAGCAATTTATCAAATGCTGATCTGATTTTTCTAGCAAACATCACTTATGCGGGTGGATAATGTTGATGGTGTAGCATTATTTGGCGTAATTCGATATACCTGAAGAAATTGCTGTAATGCTTTTTCCGTAGGCACATCGTATTCATTTCGTAACGCTCTTTTGAGTGTATCAACAAATCTCTCCGCTTGTCCATTTGATCTTGGGTGGTATGGCGAGGATTTTATATGCTTGACTTGATAAATTTCGCAAAACTCTTGGAAGTCTGCTGATGTGAATTGCGTTCCATTATCTGTGACTAGGCAGTCCACTACTCCAAACCGAGCAAATAGTTCGTGGAGGCAATTTATGGTCGTTTCCGAAGTAGGATTTTTGCAACGAAACACCTCCGGCCATTTACTATAACTATCCACTATGATTAAATAGTAAAAACCGTCAATTGGTCTTGCATAATCTGCGTGTATTCTTGGCCACGGACGATCAGTCTCTGGCCATGGCTTATGGATGATTGGCGGTGCTTTGGCTGCTAAGTTATAACCCTTGCACATTTCCACCATCTGAGTAATATCCTGGTCCATATTCTTCCAATATACATAGCTTCGCATTAGCGACTTCATTCTATTTTTTCCAGGATGTCCCCTGTGGAAATACTTTAGGATTCGCTTTTGTAGTGTTTTGGGAATTATAACCCTTTTCGTTGTAAAATAGCACATTATCGCATAGAGAAAAGCTGTCCGATATTTGCTTATCTTTTTTTGCTTTTGTTTCATTTATGAATTCGTCGTTTTTGGCTTGATTTTTTATGTCTTGTAGTGTGACTGGGAGATTTCTAACTGTACAACATAGTACTGTCCTGATATCTTCCTCATTTCTTAAGGCTGCGATTACCGTATCTTCCAATGGCTCTGTCTTTGTTGGTATAAGTCTCGACAGACCATCCGCATGCCCGATCTTTTTCGTTGGTAAATATTCCAATCTGAAATTGTAGTTCAGAAAAATCGTTCTCCATCTAAGTAACCTATTTGCAGTGTAAACCGGTAGACCTTTTTTCGAACCAAAAATTGTTAGTAACGGTTTGTGATCCGTCTGTAGCGTAAAATATCTACCATAGATGTACCTAGTAAATCTTGTGACCGCGAAGATAAAAAACAGAGCTTCTTTCTCTATTTGTGAGTAATTTTTCTCCGCTGGTAGTAAGGTTCGAGAAGCATGTGCGATGGGTTTTATTGTCCCATCTGGCATTTTATGTAATATACACGCGCCGACTCCGTAGGCGCTCGCGTCACTTGCTACAATTATTTCTAGTTTAGGATCGTAGTGTGCCAAAAATAAATCTGAAGTTAACGTCTTAATTATTTTTTCAAATGTTTCCTGGCATTGATCTGTCCACTGCCAAACTTTTTCTTTCTTTAGCAGCTCGTTCAGTGGTGCGCGAAGTTTATGCATGTGAGGTATGAATTCCTGGTAGTAACTCACTAAGCCTAGAAAACTTTGTAGTTCTATTATGTTCTTAGAAACTGGCATTTTTTTTTTATTGCTGTTGCCCTTTCAGGGTCTGGTCGCCTAACTTCTTGATCTATGATATGGCCAAGGTATTTAATTTCCTTCATGAAAAAATCGCACTTGTTTTCTTTTACCTTGAATCTATAGCTTTGTATTCTCTTAAACACTTCTTGTACCTGTCCCCAATGTTGTTCAGCACTTTCGCTGTTTCTCAATACGTCATCCAGGTATGCAATCGTGTACTCTAGTCCGGCAAGCATCGTATCCATTGTCTGTTGGAATATAGCCGGCGCGACCTTAATTCCAAATGGTAATCTTTGGTATCTGTACAATCCCTTGTGTGTGTTTATGCAAAGTAATTTTTAATTTTCCTCATCGACTGGAATTTGCAAGTACGCTTCACTTAAATCTATTTTTGAAAAAAATTTTCTGCCATTTAATTTAGTGAATACTTCTTCTGGACTGAGTAGAGGATAGTGGTAGTCCTTTATTGCTGCGTTCAAACCTGTAAAAAAATCAGCGCAAACTCGAATTTCTCCTGATCTCTTTTTGACGTAGACCGTCGGTGCCGCCCATTTACTGTATTCTACTTTTGTCAATATGCCAGTGTTTTCAAGTCTAGCCAATTCTTGATCAATTTTTTCTATTGACGCAAACGGTACGCTCCTATTTTTCTTGAAGATAGGTTGAACGTTTTCTTTTATTTCCATGTTTGCTGCCATTTTCTTACATCTTCCGAGACCTGCTCAAAATACTTCGGGGAATCTCGTTTTTAGTTTCTCTTTTAAGTTGTCTGCCTCGGTTGATGAACTTTTTACATTTTGGCAGTATGTACTTATTGGTAAGTCCCACAATTCGAATTTTTGCATCCAGTTCGTTCCGAATAGGTTTTCTGTATTTCTTAAGACGTAAATTTTTAGTTTTTTCGTCATTCCATTAAATGTTACATTTGTAATTACTTCACCCTCAAATTTTATCTTTCTGATCTTGCAATTTTATCCGTTTTTAACATGGTTGGTTTGCTCAGTTTTCTCCATGTTTGTAGGTTTATAATAGTTAAGTCCGAGCCAGAATCCAGCAGTAGCCTGACTTTTCTGTTTTGCATTTCAACTTGTACGTATTTTCTTATGTTAGTCTCATCAGCTTGGTCAGTCCTCGTAATTCTTATTCTGCTTTTGCTTTCTCTTCTAGATCAACAATGAGAACTTTTGTGTCCTATTTTTTTTTTTTTTGCATGTTAGACAATTTTTAAAACGGTATGTACAGTCTTTAAACCAATGCCAAGTCCCACGGCGATAGCATGGACTGGGTGGTAGTTTTTTCTGATATTGACTTTTAGAGTTAGAAAATTTTGTTTTACCTGTTCTTGAGGGGGGAAAATTGGTTTGGTTTGTTTCTGAGGAGGGAAAGTTGATTTGTCTTCGTACTTTACGTATGTGTGCTATGCCAGCTTCTTCTATGTCTTTTGAGTCTTTCTTCAGACTGATGCATCTCTGGCAGTCTTCGGCTAGCTTTTGAAGTGCCAAATCAGTTTCACTCTCCAATTTAGTAAGGATTCTGCGTCTCATTTCCGCGTCTTTGGTTGAAACCAGACCTTGGACGTAAATTAAGCATTTGAAATTGTCCGCGCTGAGTTCCGATAATTTGAAGTCATCACAATATTTATTAACAATGAACGCGAAAGTTATGTAATCTTCGCTGTCCTTTTTTGTTAAGTTCAGACACTTCCATCTTTTGTGGAATAGTGAAGTATTATGTCTGAATTCGTAGGGATTGAATGGGAAAAGAGTGTAAGAGATTTTCCCCGTTTACGTGTGTGATTGTATACGGCAGTGAGAGTGTCATAAACAAAAGACAAGTCTTGAAATAACTGGTTGAAAGAGGATGAAAAAAGTATTTTCACAAAAAAATGTTATTGTATAATAAAATATGTGAATCAGTAGTGAGTCCCGATAAAAATAAAATATAAAAAAATAAAATATATTTCGAGAAAAACAGGGGTTTCCCAGGTAGCAAAGTTTTTCAGTAGTTGTTTTTTTTGTGAGAGATTTCTCCGATAGTTCTCACGGAAAGAAGAAGAAATCTGGGTATGAAACTGCGAGGACAGGCCTCGTCTTCTGCAACAAGGGTTGTGCGCAGTTTTCCCTTGGTAGATATCTCGAAGGGAGATTTTTCCGTCGGTTCCCACGGGAATAACGAAAAATTTGAGCAGCAATTCACAAAGAAGAAATAATTTTGGCGTTTTTTTAACCGTTAACTGTAAAAATAGGTATTTTCAGGCAACTGTAATAATTCGTTTTGCAAACCGTCTGGATTTCTTTAAAATACACTTCTCTCAAAAGTACATATAAAAGACTACTTAGACGATTATAATATTTATTTATTTGCGCCTGACTACAATTATTTTCCACTGCTAAAATATAAAATGTTTAGAGCGTATTTGATAAAAACAATGAATTGTTGTGTACAGGTTTCAGTGAAATTGATACCGGAAAGATGTCTCCTTAGAGTTTACAATTTATAGCGTTTTAGAGTTTCCCGGAACGATAATGTTTGGGGTATGGGCCTTTTATCATTTTTTAAAAACCTTTCTTAAACCATTAGGTTAATTTCTCCTGATGTCGAATTCGTCTTTCTTTTGATGTGTGGAAAGTTATAAAAGAACGTATATATATATATATATATATATATATATATATATATATATATATATATATATAAGCTAATATTGCATGACTCTTCGGCAGAATTGAGTCACTATCAGTCACTGTGTGTTTATCTAAATCTAAAAAATAAACACGCTAAAATTCACCTTCATTGCTGCCGTAAGCCGACGGCTTAGTGGTAGAAGTTCCGACTGACGCCAATTCAGTCGGGTTTCGGTCCTAGCTAGAGGCAACCGGACGTCTAGCCACACTGATGAGTTGCGAAACAGTCTGTCTGTGGATGAAAAATATATATATATATATATATATAGCGTTATTTTCATTTTGTCTTTTAGCATGGATATGAGGGTTGTCAAGGTGAGGTAGATCCAAAATACATGAATAGAAAAAAAGAGTCCACGTATGTTTCATATAGTTTATAAAGTAGAGTAGACAAGTTGGTCAATAAAACAAAGTCAAACGAAAGGGTGCCGATGAAATATATATATATATATATATATATATATATATATATATATATATGTATATATAAACGTATTATATTAGGCAGCATATATTTTATATTATAATGCTTATATTATGTCTATTAGCGAAGAGATTTCGCCATTAATTGCATTAATATTGCTAATTGATTCAATGTATGATTATCTCTTTATAATATATATATATAGAGAGAGAGAGAGAGACAGAGAGACAGACAGACAGACAGACAGCAAGAGAGAGGGTGCGTTGGGTAAATTGTCGCCATTTTATATTTTTAATTTCTCGCGTGCGCGTTGTTTGGTTTTCACTTTGTCGACTGTACAGTATAGTAGGGTCAGTTGATCACCGTCTGTGAGAAAAAGAGCACCATGACGCAATTCAGTCTGCCAGAAATTTGGAAACCGCATGTTGTACTGCTTGGCATTCGTACCGGAAGCTCCAATACGAACATTTCAGAGTGTTTCGGTGTCAATCTGAGGACAGTGCCAAGAATTCGGAAAAAGTTGGATGCCATATCCAGACGACATCATGGTGATTGGAGTGATCACTAGTGATGGAGACATTATGCCTCCATTCATCTCCCCACAAGACCTAAGACTCAACACGGCGGCCTACATCAAATGCCTTGAAGATGTAATTCTGTCCTGGCTCAAGAGGTTGGCTACCGGAAGACCTTATGTCTGGCAACAGGACTCTGCACCATGCTACACAAGCAGGAGAACCCAGTCATGGCTGTCAGACAATTTTTGCGATCATATCACCCCTTACATCTGGCCACATAAATCCCCAGAATGCAACCCCAATGTATGGGGCGCAGTTGAGCGAGAGACTAACAAAACACGTTGTAACACCAAAGATGAACTGAAGGCAAGGATTGTGGCAGCATTCACCAACTTAAACAAGGAGACAGTCCAGAAGAGTTGCAGGAGATTCCGAAGTCATTTGGCGGGCATGGTTGAAGCCAATGGCGATTTTATTGAATAAATTTACTCTTTAGTATTTCAATATATTTTTGTGTAATTTTGGCAAATATGTCTGTTAAAATGAGATGTCAGTGTTATTTTCATTTTTGTGTTATTTAGACGACAAAATTGTTGTCTAAATAACATGACGACTACAACAAATTAATTAAAAAAAAATTTAATTAAGACTTATAAAAAAGCCCATAATAACAATATAAATATGGTTGACAGTATCAATCGAACCAGTAAACTAATTACTGAAAAATTAAAAATAAGTGATAGAGTTGGAAAACTGGCTGAAAAGGAATCACTCTTAAGGACCACAAACAAGATTTTGAGGAAAACCCAACTAGACCCGACATAGGAAAGATCAGCAAAAAAAATCCTAGAAAGGATCACTAGCCAAATTAAAAAAACGACTCGGATTAACACTCTGGACGAATACCAAGGAAGTCATCAATTGGTTTACCAACATCGACAATAAGCCTGATTGCACCCTAATTCGGTTCGATATTGTGGATTACTACCAATCAATACCAAAAAACCTCTTCACGACTGCCCTGGAGTTTGCTACAGTATATTCTGACTTAACTAAGGACGAAACAAACATAATTCTTAGTGCCAAGAAATCTGTCCTCATCCATAATGGGGACCAGAGGATTAAAAACACTAATGACAATTTTGACATCACCATGGGATCTCTGGACTCTGCAGAATCTTCGGACCTTGTCGGTCTATTTATACTGTACAATTTAACCGCGCACCATGAATTAGACATTAAGGACATCGGGCTATACAGAGATGACGGGCTCATGGTAGTAAGGAGCTCCACAAATTTTAAAACAGATAAAATTAGAAAGATAATTTATAGTGAATTCGGAAAACTAAATCTAAAAACCATAGTCAACACTAAATTAAAAAGGGTAAACTTCCTCGACGTAACTCTAGACTTAATAAACAACATTTACACACCCTACAGAAAACCTAACACTAATCTCTTGTATGTACACCCTAAGAGGATTAAAAACATTAATGACAATTTTGACATCACAATGGGATCTCTGGACTCTAATCCCTTGTATGTACACCCTAAGTCAAACCACCCTCCATCTATAATTAGACATATACCCACATCAATAGAGAAAAGAATTAGCATGAACTCCGCAAATTAGGAAATATTCCGACAACACAGTAATTTTTATAACACAGCCCTGAAAAATAGCGGACACAAAAGCGCTGACATAAGCTATAGAAACAATAGTACCAATAGTAAGAAAAACAGGAAAAGAAAGATTATATGGTATACCTCTCCGTTCAACCAAATGGTCAGTACTAAACTAGGGCATATGTTCCTAGCTTTAATTGAGAAACACTTTCCCACTAACAGCAAACTTAGCGAGATCTTTAATAAAAACACCTTAAAATTAAGTTACAGCTGCAATGAAAATCTAGAAAGAATCATAAAAAAACATAATAATAAAATCCTGGAAAAACACGCATGTCAAAATAGTATTAATAAAACTCCTAAACTGAAATTAGACAAAAATAATTAAAAATTATGTGATTGTAAAAACCCTAAAGACTGCCCGTTAGAAAATAAATGTCTCACAAAATCCGTGGTATACCAATGCACTATCTCATCCATTGAGAGTCCTAACACTGATAGGATATACATTGGGTCAACGAAGAATAAATTTAAAATCAGATGGAGACAACACAAGAGCTCCTTCAACAATATTCAAAATAGAAATCAGACATCTCTATCCCAATATTTCTGGCATTTTAAAGAAACGAATAAAACACCAAAAGTAAAATGGAAAATAATAAATAGAACAAGAACTTGTAAGAACTGGGATGACCCATGCCCTTTATGCCTACATGAAAAACTACACATCATTAAGTTTCTAAATAATGAAAAGTTATTAAACCATAGGCAGGAGTTAACGGTTTTTTGCCGACATCAACAAATTTTCGCATTAAATAATTAACATAAAAAAATACATAAATAAATAAATTCCATAGTTTAATAAAAGTCTTAAAAGCTTAGACCAATCATTAAATTGAAAAATCATTTCTGAGGTCGTCAAAAAACAAATTGTAGTTCAGTGCAACGCATTTGTATACGAAATAACCATTTGAATAAACAAATAAATAAAGAGATTAATAGATAGATAATAATAAAACAAAATCCTCTCGACATTTAACGACTTGCCGACGCCCCATGAAGTATCTTTCGCTTTAAACTAACCAGACGGTGACCGCCACCATCGGCTTTGAAATAGACACCCCACCATAACCTGGCATAAACTTTCCGAAGGTAACCGATCTGTGGGATTAGAATTAACTCTTCAACCACCTAACCAAAATGGCCGCTCCCAGCCGATCCCATAGTAATTAATGTTGCAAAAGACCATACTTATAAACACGCGCAAACCACAAGATAGCTTATTCCCAAATTTTCGCTTGAGGATGAAACGGGACTCGATACCTTAATTCAACTTAATTTCAATAATTATATTGAGGGTTTCGGCTCTCGTTTTTGAAACATGAGAACTCTTATGTAGCGAAGGAATCATATTTTTTTTAAATATTATAACATAAGCTCTACTTCTGCATGAAGCACTGTCTTTTTAAAAAATAAAAACAAAAATACTAAATAACTCCAGATTATTTACCTAACGTGTTCTTTCCTATTTTTCTGCATACCTACACACACACACACACACACACATATATATACACACACACACACACACACACACACACACACACATATATATATATATATATATATATATATATATATATATATATATATATATATATATTATACAAAAGTTATTGGTCAGATTTGAATTAGAACAGAACAGGAAACAGCAGTATTAAAAAGTGCTCAATCCACGTATAAATAAAATAAAAAAATGTATATACAGAGCTTTTAAATTTAAAAAAATTAGGAGATCAGCTGATCACGCTACCTTGGTTTCAACCTTTTGATATCTTCAGGAGATTCTGGCTAAATAATTTCCTAACGTTTTATTATTAAAAAAATAATGGCACAACGTAAAGTTTAATAGAAGGGAAGGAGAAAAGCAAGGTTATTTAAATTGTATTGAAGGGAGGGGGGTATATGAAATGTACATACATTCATCTTGGTTCGTACGAACTCAAAAGGAACTTTTTTGTGTGTATGTATCGTGTCATTATTTTGGATCTCTCATTAAGAAGATTTTTCTGGTCTGGAAATGTTATTATGTTAACTTTTCTTCCTAGCAACGATTGAAGATATCGCTGTTTGTTGTAAGGTTTGACTTTTTTATATATATATATATTTCCCCGTTTACAATCGGATGATTATTTTTTTTTCTTTTAATTTGCCCATATTGCTGGCTAGTCTGGTTGAATTCCTAAGTCTTTCTAGCTTGAATTATGCCTTTTAATTATACCACCTCTTCTTGAAGCCGTCTTCGGTACACTCCACGTATATTTTGGTGTGACCATTTGTATCTATTACTTCTGCTTTGTAAATTCCTTCTTCTGCTTTGTAAAAACTCCATCTAGTGGACATCTACTTTTATTTCTACATTTACATGTTTCGCTCTTAACGGTTATCTTGCTACACATTATCTTTGAAATTCCTGGCACTTTGTCTATTTATTATAGTTTGCAGATTAGTAGTACAGCTATAGCTTAATTTAACTGTGATTTTATTAATGATCTTGTGTCGTTCGGAATTTGGTGGGGGGGATGTTTATTAAGAAATTTGAAAAATATTTTCCCTATTTGATATTTGACCTCTAAATTAAAAGTGGAGGTTAAACCAAATAATTTTTTTTTTCTTTTCCTTGAATTATTCTTCATTTGTTTTACTTGAGGTTCAAATTCCTGTTTAGTTTTATGCCCCTCTTTTTTTTTCTTTTTTTTTTAAAGTCTTTTCATACTATTTCTTTTTATCTTTGAAAATTATTTTACAAGAGGAATTTCTAGGTAACCTGCACTCTATTCCTTTAGGGATGTGCTTTATTTTACTCACAGGGTGGTTAGATTTAGCATTCACATATTTTAATTTTGTATTGGGTTTCATGAATGGGGAGACCTGCCAGTTTGTAGATTCAAATATTGGACAATCTTCTTATTAACTACTGAAGTAAAAAAAAAATATTCTAGGTACTGACCAGGTTCGACGTTGCTTATCTGCAGGGATCGGACGAGAGCCTGTATTTCAATATGATATAGCTGTGATCTAATAATCAAATTCACTGTAAGATTTATCATTATTATTCAGCTTTTAAATTACTCAAGTTTTTTTTCAAGATCATTAATACCAAGAAGCCCTTAAATAATTGGAGTTATTTTTCTTAATTCTTTCCCGCTTCCGATGTAATTTTTCTTGTTAGTTTCGTTGCTTTTACGTACCTTTTTATAAAACCTTTTGACACAAATGCATCCAAGTTATGAAATCGACAATTTATTTTCCGTTGATGCAAATTAAATGGTTTTCGTGACCCGATTTATTTCCACATCTGTTTTACGTTTTATCAACATCAAATCTTGAATTTAATAAAAACATTCTAGATTATGTTGCCAAGCCGAGTTACGTTTCTTTTTTTTTTTGCTGATTTTTATATTCAGATTTCTGTCAATTCATGTTCTTCTAAACAAACTTTTCCACGCCAAAAATGTCTAGCGATTCTCTTTAACGAAATTTTATTAATCCATAAACTTGAGGCATTCCCCGTTTATTTGGCGAAATATTTTCGATATATATATATATATATATATATATATATATATATATATATATATATATATATATATATATATATACTAGCAGAAATACTCGTCGTTGACTGGGTTTGGAAGAAGCTGCCAAAATTTTAGTTTGTTTTTTAAATATATTGATTAGAAGGTATTGAACATATAACATATAATAATAAATAGCTATTTATTATTATAACTGGGTGCCCTGTGATTGGATGAAAAGCAACCAATCACAGGCTACCTTTTTAGATCTTCACCAAACTCCCATGAGACCGTTTTTTACGAGCTCTCTTTCTCTTTTGCTTGTGAGACCCTCAGAGACAAGACGTTCCCCGTCTGCTCTCTCCGTCATCTAAACACCATGACATGTGAGGATTTGGACAGCAACAGAAGCACAGAAGTCAAGGCGCTATTTCTTCAACTCAGCCAAAACGACACAGGAAATGTAAAACGTTAAAAGGACGCATCTTTCAGATAAGTTCCGCAAACCCGACTGTTTGCAAGAAACTTTCCTCTCTTTTCCTACAAATAAAAGTATTTTTCAAACAATTCCATCTGTGTTTGTGTTCCTTTCTTCTTGCCGGCGTCACAATGTTTTTGTTACCAAATATAATTGGGAAAATCCCAATAAGATATAGAGCTGTTTCAGTTTGGTCATTATAGGATAAACAACTTTATCAAGAATCCAAATAAATTGTAAAGTTGCATATTAATGAAATTGTAGTTATTGTATAGGATTAAGTGATGCCTCTTTAGTACAAGAGAGACAAAACTGATGGAAAGACTGTAGCCATATTGGATCATTATATAAGATTGAAACAGTAGCTATTGTGTTGGTTATCGGAAACTAAATTTGCGGTTTTAATCAAATGTTTGTTTTAAATTTTATTTAAATCCATGGAAACAATTTTTTTGTGGAGGGGACTTGTGCACTCCTGGAAGCCCCCACTTTTTTTAATAAGTTAGATATAGTCTATGTCATTAGGTTGTCATACATAGAATCTCTTTCAAATTTCATAAGAATCTGTCCAATGGTTGTGGTGTTTAGATTTTTAAGGGCAGGGGGCTTAGTTCCCTCCCTCCACCTCTTCCCACTCTAAAGTTGAGTTGGCTTCAAAACATATCAAGGTAACTAAAACATATAGCCCTATGGTAAAGACTGCATGATAATAGAGGTTCAAATACTCAAGTTATGGGCTTCCAAAATTTTCAATATAGGTGGGCGGGTAGCCCCCATTAGGGTGTCTTGATATTATTGAAAATGGCTGATATTTTAGGAGTAATCATCATTTCAGGTCGTTTATCTAAATTTAAATTTCAGTTAAATTAAAGAGAAAAAACATTGATGGGTTTGTGCCCCCCTCCCCCGGAACCTCCTTTGTTCAAAATAATATATACTTATACATAGCATATTACATCCACTCTCATGCCCGAAATGTATGTACAAAATATCATTAAAATCAGTCAAGTAGATTTTGAATCAATGGGTCCATTTATTTTCAAGGGGGAGTTCTGCCCCCTTTGTTCCCCTCAAAAATAAATCAAACATAGCTCATTACACCCCACTTTATGTCTACTATCTATGTTCTAAATTTAATGAAGATTCGGTGTTTTTTAGTTTTTCTTCCTATAGATGTACAGACAAATAGACAGAGGTTCATCTTGATATATATATATATATATATATATATATATATATATATATATGTTAATGAATATACATTTTCTTTCTCTCCGGTAGCACGACACGAAGTTTCATGCACAACGCAGTCTTCAGGTGCTGGGTAGAGACTGACTGTTACATAATTTAAATGTTGTTAACTCTATCGAATCATGGCAATGATGATGCAGTACATATTTGATACGCGATTGTTGTATTTATTATTATTTTGTATATAAAATAAACATAACGGAAAAAAATTATGAATTTTATATGCAAAATAAACAAACAAAATATTTACTTCAAGTTATAAAGGCAGAGTTCAAATATAAATATTCACATTCATTTTATTAACACCAACACTATATGTGCGATATTATATATATATATATATATATATATATATATATATATATATATATATATATATAATGGACTCTCCCGTCGGTTTCTGACAGCTTAATTGATTCAGTTATGAAATTTTATGCAATAATCTTAAGTGGCACTTAAGGCCCGCTAGTGATTTACAAAGGAGGCCACATATGGAGCAAGAGTGAGGATTGTGAGATGAGATCACTGTTAGATTGGCTGACCTTTTAGATCTTGCTCTCGCTTCTTGAAGATGATTCAGACAAGCAGATTGAAAACTGCTGAGTCCGCTAAAACACGTTGATCTCCATTAATTATATTAATACAAGTAAAGGTTTGTCACTTAGATGAATGATGTTAGCTTCATCATCCCGACTCCAGAGTTTCGTAGACTGACTCTTTGGGAACCACTCGTCAGGGTGTATCAGCAATTGACTGCTTATACTTATCGATTTTTCTTTTTTATATGCACTTTTCATTGGTGCAAGATTTTATTATAGTGTATATGTTCGTGCGTGCATGTGTGTGCTTGTGTGTATTCGCGCGCTTATGCGTCCGTATATAAATATATATATATACATATGTGTGTGTGTGTGTGTGTGTGTGTGTGTGTGTGTGTGTATAGAGAAGTAGGTAGAATGGTGTAATGTTCCAAGTCAGAAGGGTCTGCTTGACTGCCCTAGAAAAAATCCGCGCTTGGAATTGTGACTTTCTCCAAGATTCGTAACTCAACCTCTGGTACTCATGGAAACTTTGCAAGCTAGTCAGATAAAATAGCTGAACAAATATTTACTGTTGTGGATTCCGGTATGAATCCGATATCAATGAATAAAAAACGCCAGGAATGGATAAGGAAAATAAATGTATTAACGTAATAATACAAACTGGTAATACGGGTTAGTAGATCCAGGAATGCGGGTTAGTAGCACTAATATATATACAGTCTTGCTATTGAAGAATCGCTGTATGAATCCTTACTGAGTCTACGTGCTCGCTAACTGTGACACTTGTGCTACCCTCCTCTATTACAGACTGTCCGGGTATTCACTGGTAGTAGTATATGTATACCTCGGGTGAGTCCATTTGTGTGAAAAGGGGAAAACCCTCAATATTTACAAAACTGGTTTTAAGTGCATCATACTTGTAAAATCTTTATCTGAACCATTTTTTGGAAGAGTGGATTAAAACGTAGTTACTTAATTTAAATAAAGTAAATGCAAAACAAGAAACAATATTTTGGAGTTATGAAATGAAAAGCAAAATCTTATATGAGAAAAATCCTATCGCAATCAAAATAATTTCACGGTTTTGTATACATGACAAGCGAGCAGACCTGTAATCTTACTTGACGGTTTGTAATTAGTGTTTTCCGCTTATCTGTCGTTAGGCATTGGTCTTCTATTGGTCTTGCCAGTTTTGACAAGATTCTCCATGTAAATAAATTGTTGATCTTTCGCCATTAAAAGATGTGCCGAGGGAAAATACTTCCTATTCAGTTAGAAAGACAATAAAAAATGACGAAGATTCACAAACTCAAGTGGCTCTCAGCTCATCCTGAGGTGAATAAGAAACTTATGTTTGAGTTTGTAAATTGAAAAAATTTAAATTCACAAGTAACTTTCGAAGTAAAAGCTTCTAATTCTAACTTTAAAGGATCCAGCCAAAAAATCTGGTTTAGTTGATCTCCTTCGAAAAGAAATGCCTTTCTTGGATTTATGGATCAATCCTAACAAGGCCCAAAATAAATAAATATAGCAAAAAATAATTAAAAATAGACAATGAGACAAAAAGCTTATTTGATCCAATTAATCTTTATATAAAGAATGCTGTCTACCAGTAGAGTCAGAGTCGAGTCCGTTCGTCTCTCTGTACCGTAAACACACGCACACACTTTCTCAATAAACACACAGACATGCCAGTCAAAGAGAGTCAACTAAACAGTTTGTAAGCTATCTCACACATGTACACACACTCACAATGTTCGTATGAGTTCCTCTCTCCAACGACTAATTGAAATGTCTTGTTCAGTAAGAAATATACATTTCACTTTACATTGGATTAAACCCACCCTTTCTTATCACTTAATTAAGCTTATATTTCTGTTGGTGGAAGACAATTTATCTGGGATCAAAACTGATTGTCAACTCCGCACAAATTTACCAAAGCCAGAAGCTCCGACCACAACCACAACCGAAAGCAAGTTAGCTACAAATACATTTACTTGAAAAATAAAATACAATAAAAACGGTGTTAAAATCTGCCCATGTCTTATGACCATCGCGTTTACACTATCAAAGTACCTCTTTACTTATAACGTCACATATATGTCAACCAGCTGCAACCATTTCTACAAGTAGTGGATGTCGATAAGCAGCATATTTGGACTTGAAACTCCATTTTTTAGAAAATGTGCATCGTTTTTGCAAAGAATCACAATATATATATATATATATATATATATATATATATATATATATATATATATATATATGTGTGTGTGTGTGTGTGTGTGTGTGTGTGTGTGTGTGTGTAATTTTCACCAAATTTCAAGGCCCAAGAGCCTCTCAAGGTAAAGGATTACTGTGTGTGGTTGTATTAGTTGTATTGAAAGGCCAAGAAGTGTAGTTATTGGGGCTATTCAGGGAAGATAACGGCTGACTCTAGACTTGAAGAGGTCAAGATATAATTAGCGATTAACATTTCAGAGTTCAATAGGAGATGTTAGGAGCATGGAGAGGAAGCAGACTTATTAGAAGGAACCGGCAACACAATCCTAGACCAGAAACAAGGGACAAACCTCTACTTCTGTTCAAAAGACTGAGGAGGAGTGTGAACCGGACGAAATATATATATGTTGTGGTGTCCTCCCTCTAAAGAGTCTATGTTAGACTCTTCCGTCTACTATAAGATTAGTAGGACAGAAGGCTTCGGGCAACTGTGATTAGATTGAGCGCTAGTTCATTCGATACACTCTTACTAGTTGTGTAATACTCTTCTGGTGTACTTACTGTTTAATATATGATATATCTGCAAACCGGATTTTTGTTATTACTTAACCATTTACTTGGTCAAAACAATATATAAAAAAAAGATGGATTTTTTTTATTTATTAATCTGACAGATTTTATTACTTAAACGTTATTTTTAGTGGATTTTGTGATGGATTTAGTTTTTAATTTGACATTATTTCAGATTAAGGCTAAACGTCATTTTTAGCGTCTTCACCGTTCATTGTAACGAGAAATAATGTTGAAAAAAAAAAGCAGTTCCATTTAATTATTTAAAAATGATTTTGTTCACGTTTCCGATAGGAAAAGCCAGCAGATATAGACTTCGAAATGTCCCAACGAGAGACGTACATTTCTTAAAAAGGGTAATTGGGCTTTGCTTTGTTGTGGGCGCCTTCATGGCTCAAACGGTAAAAGCCTGTCTAGTCTTTGTAAGGTAAAAATGGAATATGTAGGTTCACTTTCTACCTTTATGTAGACATTCTTTATTGAGAGATTTCGAGGTATTCTTGTAGATAAATATAAGCCGGTTGTTATCAAATTTATTGTTTGAAATAAAAAGAAAATAAGAAAAAAAACAGAGCTAACTACGCGTATATCCATAATTAAATATGGTATATTTAAGTAGCAATCTTTCGTTAAGATATGTTTCATTAAATAGAACGAATATCTAATCCATTTCTTGAGTTTCTTTACCTGTTGAATAAGTTGTTTGATTCCGTGTATGTTGCAAAACGCTGCTTCTAGTTAGACTAAAAGCGGTGGTAACCATATTTAACACATGCAAATGACAGGTGGAAAAAAATGGAAGGCAATTTGAACAGGGTGATATTTTATTTTATATATATATATATATATATATATATATATATATATATATATATATATATATATATATATATATATAAATATATATATATATATATATATATATATATATATATATATATATATGTATCATATATATATATATATATGAGTATCAAGGAGAGAAAATACACATTTATTTAAGCACCTCCACTTATTCGCTGAAAAAAGAGAATGACATGATGAAAAAAAGTCTCCCAACTTGATGAAATTTTATTGCCAAAATGTTAGTTATTATTAAGAGAAATCACCAAAGTATTTTTTGGTTATTTTATTACAACTTTTAATCTTTTCTAGCACGTTCGAAATTTTGCTTAAAAATCTTATTTTTAGGTGGGGGTCAACGGGGATGGGAAGCAAAGATTTGCTCACGATTAGTATAGAAAATTTTAGCGTTTTTGCGGTAAAAAAACATATTGATTTAGAAAGTCTTTCAAAATTCATGTAATTAACTGATTTTAATGAAATTTTCAGAACTTACTCACAAATGAATGAAATAATTTTTGAAATTCTTGGTAAGAATATTTTTTTTACATCTGTTTCTTCAGTATTTTCTTAATGTTATGACATTTCGAGAAATTAAATTTCACCTCGTCATATTTAGATTAGTTAAAAGCAAGTGAATTTAAATCATCAATTCTTTTTTGTTAAACAAAAACACCTTTTACGGAAAATCTGCTTTGAATCCTAAAATGAAAAATGTAATAAAACTAAGACATTATTAATTACAAAATCTGTTAATTGCTTTTATAAATAACGCATATTAAGGACACTATTTTCTTAAGAAAAAATTTACGGCGAATATTGAATTTTTACAAAAGATTTTTTCCATTTTTTTTATATTAATTAGAATAATTTAAGTTAATAATTTAACTTTTAAATCCTTTAAAATTCTGTATTGTATTATGAAATAAATTTCATTATCATAAATGGAAAAGCTTAATACAAATCATTAAACAGCAATATTTTTAAAAGAATTTTGAATTTTTCTTGTATATGTATAAACGTGCCGATTTTTGTAGATACGGTCGTCCATACACGGCATTATCAGAAAATAGGGATTGCAATAGTAAATTTATAGCCAACATTTCTAAAATTCAATAAAACATTAGATTACGGGAATATTTTTCTGAATTTATAAGATTACTGAGTACTTAAAAGTTATATATAAAAGGCGCTCACGATATATAAACATCAATATGTCATCAAGCTGTCAACCACGTCAGCAGCTACCGTTGTGTTAAAAAATGCATTTCTACGATTAAAGTAAATAATATTTGTTCCAAATCAGATTAATTATACTTTATATCAGCTAATATTCCTCAAATAAAACTTCAAGAAAGATTTTTCATCTTTAAAAATTCATTTTAAACCTTAGATATCGTGGAGGTAACTAATTTTATGCGTGCAAAAGACAGATATCCCCATGTCTGGAAACAAGGTCTCGGTGGTGTCGTCACTAGAATATGCTGGAAGGAAATGAGAGGTAAGAGAGAGAAAGACAGGGCGTGTCCTGTTTTTATAGCTGCTTGACACCAACCACTAATGACGTCTTAGTGAAACTAGCAAAGCTATGTGGTGATAACGCACATGTAGAAACTTGTAAAGGAACCTGCGAAACCGTGCAATTTTCCGTGTACTTTGGACCACCATCTATGAAAAAATATGGACCACCATCTATGAAAAACTATGGTAGTCAGGCGATAGCCAGTAGAGCGCTTCTCCTGTTAATGGTCCGGAGTTTGAAATTAAACGTGTCTTACTTTCAATGGCGATGGAATAGGTCGTAAGTAAAATAACCTTACGATTCATAGGCATATATGAGTGCGTAAGTCGTTTATATTAATAGGTAGAAAGATGAATAAATACTGATATTGATTTCATATGTTTAAATAAAGTACCAATAATATTATCCATTTATTTTTGTATTTGTAATCTTATATATTTTCGTCAATCCTTTCAGAAACACCTGCTGATATCTCTCCAGAGTCTGACTTATGTTGATATTGAATTCTAATGACTGTCCTCTGAATGACCACCTGTTCTTTGATTCCTGCCAACTTGTTTATATATATATATATATATATATATATATATATATATATATATATATATATATATATATATATATATATATATATATATATATATGATTTATTTGCCCATTTACAGACTGTTTTCCGCGTAAGGTTTATTTTGAAGGCTCCTGAGATCTATTGTCCTTTTCACGTTTTTCAAAAGCAATGAGTCAGCATGTCGACAGTTCAGAATAATTTAATTCCTTTTTTAACATTAAATTATTCACCTTCTTAAATTCTATAAGTTGCAGTTTTTTCCGCTATGCCTAGATTACAAATTCAGTTCTGTTTTATAAAACCTTCACCAATATTTACTCTTTCAATTTTAATTCCCATATTTTGGCAACATGGTGATTTTATTTTTACATCTTCCGTATTTGAATGATACAAAAAATGGTCTGTTTATTTTCCCAATTGTACAGGCGTAAATCCTTACATCACCCAAGCTCGACTTTTTTTGTTACTTTTGCTTTATGTAATATTTTTCTCTCTGCAATTTGGCGTACGTTTGTTTTTGTTTTAATGATTACATATTTTATTAATTTTTTGTATGTTTTATTTTTTGTCCAGGCAACTGAACGTAATTTTTATGATGTTTCTATTAAATAGTAACTTTTATATATATAAGAAAAACATACACAAATTTTGCGCGCGCATGAACACACACAAACACACACACACACACACACACACACACACACACACACACACACACACACACACACACACACACACACACACACACACACATATATGCATATATATATATATATATATATATATATTACGGATTGAGGATTACGTTTAAGCAAGAAACAGACTGTCACTTCTGGGTGTAGATTTCAGTGTCCACTTTTATATTTACATACCTATTTCCCTGATATTGAGCATTTTAAACCATAAATATATAGCATACCTTAAAACTATATTTTATTATATATATATATATATATATATATATGATGAAAATGTGGAAAAGACAAAGCAAAATCCGAATATGTGAGTTTACTGTTTTTATTTTGTTTTTGTTAATTTCTGACGATCTGAAATATCATATATATATATATATATATATATATATATATATATATATATATATATATATATATATATATAAATACTTTCACAAAAAAAAACATTCAATTTTTTTTCTTTTAATTTGCAATTTTTCAGTTGTTTTCTCCAAAAACAGTAAACTCACATATTCGGATTTTGCTTTGTCTTTTCCACATTTTCATCATACCGTCGGATCTACATCCACACATTTGCTTACATGTATATCTATATATATATATATATATATATATATATAATAAAATATAGTTTTAAGGTAGGTACCTCTACGATATCGCTAAAAAAATGGCATAAGCATGATTAAAAAGACGCCAAACTTGACGAAAACAAAATTTTATCTTTTAAATGCTTATATTATGTGGAAGAGGAAAGAACAAAGTTTTTTTTCATTATTTTTAAAAAATTTTTCCTTCTTTTTAGAATATTCTAAATTTTGATTAAAAAACTTTGTTTATCTTTGTGTCACGGTCACCAGTGAAATAACATATACAATTTTTATCACTTTTTTTTTGTATGACACACATTATTTTTGGAAATCTTGCAAAAATGAAAATAATTGTCGGATCTTAATGAAACTTTCAGAAAGTATTCACAGATGATCGAAATTATTATAAATATGTTTTTTATTATTATAGTCATGGCAGAAATATTTTTTTTATATTTATTATCCCCCCACCATAACTAATTTTATGAAAACTCTAGAAATTCGCTCGCATCGGATTTAGTTATTACAATAGTTAAAAGCACAAGGCTTTGAAGAATGCAAATCACGTTTTTTTTTTTTGTAATAACTCCACTTGTACCTGAAAAATAGCTTTGAACTGTAATATACAAAACTCAATAAAACAAATATATTATTTAATTTCAAATGCTTTTATTTGCTTTTAGTTGTTTGTATTAATATGGACAATATTTTCTGAAAGCAAAAAATTTTTCCGATGAATAATAAATTTTTTATTCAGTTATTTCTTAATTATTTAACTATAATACATTTTTTACATTAAGTTGGTAAAATATTTTAAAATTACTTACAAGCCGCGTCGGATTTTCTAAATGCCCTTATGATATAGATCTTGTTTTAGTGCTTTATAAATTGTATCGTTTTGACTACTCCGAACTCCACACGTACTTAAAAAATGTAATTTTGTCTTAAAAAAAAAAGTTAAAACGGTTGTTATTAAAATGTATGAGAGGTAACAAAAGTATAAAAGGTCATGTGACTTGAGTTTAAATGGCGTTAAAAATTCTTAGCGAGACAAATGTTGTGCATTTTGAATTAGCGGTTTTTACTCATTACAAAAATTTGAACATCATCCTAAGCCATTTTCACCATCAACATTACTACATTTTTAAAAATACCATTTATTTCATTTATCATTTTACATATTTCATTGCAATTTCAATGTTTTGAAGTTGTTTTACAGCTTTCACTTTTTTTCTTTCAGTGAGCCGTCTGTCAATTTTTCAATTACGATTCATTTTCATACTGTACCATTTGATTTATTTTTAATTTTTTTATATAGCTACTTTTTCAATATATTTCTTGAATTTGTGAAATTCTTTTTATAGATTTTTTAATTCATGTATATATTTTTTTGTTATGAAATAAGAAAGATAACATATCCAACCGAGCACTGAAATTTGGCGCACTCAGATATTTTTCGACAATTTTTTTTTTTCTTTTTCGTTTTTTATATTTTTTGATTTAGTTTTAATAGTCTTCATTGAGATTTTAATTCATTTCATTTACATATTTTTCATATAAATAAGAAAAAGAAAAGAAAATTACCTAGCAATAGCTGATATTATTTAATTTTTGTCATCATCATTTATTTATCAAAATACTATATAAATTTACAAATTTTTTTTTTTTTTTTTTTTGCTCCTTATTAGTTTGTTTCATTTCTAGACATAAAGAACAACATATAACTATCTCGGTGATCATTGTGAATTCAAACAAACTATCCAGTATTGCCTCCGAGTCCTTGGTACATTCTGTCTACAGCTCATAAAAATTCATTGTCATCACCCTGCTCAAAATGTGTTAAAAAACAAAAATACATCAAGCCATTTCTCAAACTTAAATTATAAAAAGAAAGAAAGAAAAAATTGGGTTTTTTTACAAGGTGGTGACAACTTGTTATTGTTGGCTGGCTGGCCCTTGACCCAGCAATGTCGAAGTCATTTTTTGGGGCTTAATTTCAACACTGTTTTCCTCAATGCTGATTTCAAATAAAAAACATGCAAAAAAAAAAAAAAACTGGTTTCTAATGTTCAGATATAGTAATTTTAACTATTTTTTTTCGTATTTTATGCCCAGAAAAAAATTTTTATAATCATTTTCATTTCACCAACCAATTTCACTCAGAAATGAAAGAGCATTCTTTGCTTTCAGGAAATACTTAGTTTCATGGAGTGCAGATCAAAAGTTTCCTTGATATTTTGTTCAGATGATGACATAAGTTATTTTTCAATATTTATTTCAGGGCAAATAGGCTGCAGAGTGTAACAAAATAACTATTGATATGTTTGTGATGATTTTTACTTAGGATAGAAATGTTTTACCAAGCAGATATGTATTGACTTTAGGCGGCTACCGTGACGTCATTTACGTCCTTCCGTATGATCATTCGGATCTCACGTTAGCTGACGATTTGTGATGAGAAGACATCACTCATTGCCTGTCAATAGCGAAAGATGTTAAGATCGCCTCCCTTTATTTTAAACCACTTTTTTTTTTGAAGAAAGTAAGTAAAAGTTTCCTTAGAAATACATTAAATAATCTTTAAATTAGATAATTTTCGTTAAAAAAATTTTGAACAACCTATAATTTATTTTTAAAAGAAATTTAAACTCGGATTTTAACTTAGTTTAAAAAATTTTAAAAATATGGCTGATATCGATTTTTTTTCGATAATTTTGCTGAAAAAAAAAAACAAGATTTTTAACTAAAATTTCGGACATGCTAAGAATGAGTAAAAAAAATTTAAAAATACTCAAAAAATATTTCGGTATTTCTTCTTAATAATGATATATATCCTTAAGCAGATAAAAAATTTTTTCGTCAAATTTAAGGCCTTTCTTGTCAAGCTATACTGTTTTGTTTACATTTCGTGGAGGTACCTATTTTAAGGTATGCCATATTTATGGTTTAAAATATATATATTGGTAAGATGAGAACGAATAGAATACAATTCTAACGTTTGTAATATTTAATCTAAAAGAGGGCTCGATACAAAACAGAAGAATATTCTTTATTCTTAAATAAAAAAATCCATCTCTTCTTATGTGTGTGTGTGTGTGTGTGTGTGTGTACTTTATTTTAGGATATTACATCGAAAACATGTCAAAATCGCTACACAATTGTAGTCGTGTTTCGATGCGTATCAAAGCATCTCAGTAATTTACAATCGCCTTATGAGATGTTTTGATACGCATCGAAACACAACGGCAATTGCGTAGCGATTTTGACATGTTTTTTATGTAATATCTTAAAATAAAGTATATATAAGAAGAGATGGATTTTTTCTTTATTAATCCGACAGATTTTATTACTTAAACTTTATTTTTATTGGATATCCATATTTAAGTAGACGCCCTGTTTATTTTTATTAAGCAGTATTTTTATTTAATTTCATCTACCAGCTTGAATATTAAAGTAAAACGCATATTTATCTTTAATAAGATTTCTCGAATATTCAAAACAGTAAATAAAAATACTGTCTAATAAGCGTCTACTTAAATATGGGTATCCACTAAAAATAACGTTTAAGTAATATATATATATATATATATATATATATATATTATAATATTTTTTAAAAAAATATGATTCCTTCGCTACATAAGATTCCTTCGCTACATAAGTGTTCTCATGTTTCTTTTGAAATACCTGCACACACACACACACACACACACACACACACACACACACACACACACACACATATATATATATATATATATATATATATATATATATATATATATATATATATATATATATATATTGTGTTCATTTTCCCCCTTTCTTTTGGTAATATGTGCCGTTCTTGGCCAGTTATATGACGCTCAATGGACCACTTTTACAGAAGGTAGTCTCCGGGTAAATTCTTGTTAGATGGCGCACCAGAATTGTAACTAAAGACAGTTTTTGTAACATTCACTAGCTTTCCATTTCAGTGTCGGAGAGAAGACATGTAACGCATTTCTATACTTTGTTAGATTGTTCTTCTGCTAGAAATCAAAACTTCTTTTACGTACTTCCGACTTCTTACTAGACGCCTGTATTTATTTATTTATTTATTTTCATTATAAATATTCGGGTAAGTATTTTCCTACCGCGGCCATATATTACAATGTTCACCCAATATATACTTGGTAAACCAAGAATAATATCGAAAAATTAAATTACATTAGCCTGAAAGACAATAACGATTTCGGCCTGGATACAGTATGCGTATGCAAGGTGTTAGTAAATAATTGAATAATTTTTCAACGTTTACGGCCCACCTGTTGACATATTAGCGTACCGTCTCCCTCTTAACTATAGACGATGACACATGCTGTGGTTAAAGAGTCTAGTGCATTCGGGTGACATGCCACAAAATTGCACGCGTTCACCTTTTATACAATTAAAGTTGTTTGAAAGGCTTCGCTTCGTGACCCTTCGAGAAGTTGAATGGCAGTTTAGGAGACATTTATTATACATGTTATGCGGAATGCGTTGTCAATGTTTCGATTTTGGCAACAGTGGCCAAATAAACATTTCTATGGTCAGGTTTCGGACGGCCACGTAGTACAGATGTTTGCTAAGATCGAGGTATTATAGTGAACAAACAAGATCCAGATATAAAATTCAAATAGAAATTTTTAAAAAGACTCGAATTTACCTAACTTTGCTTAACACACACGCAAAAGCGAATCCAAAACAAAACTCGTAAAATTTCACACCTTGATGCGAAATGGTTTTCGGCCAATAGAAAACTAGGAAACATTTAAAAACAAAATTCAAATAATCTTCAATTCTCAGAAACAAATTCTTTCACGGACCTTTTCGCGAGCCGACACAATAATTTGTTCATCGTCCAATGAAAAGGCCTGAATCATATCCGGGAGTGAATTCCCAAATTACTTTTTCAAGCCCCCAAAACAAAACAAAAGCCGGGCAAGTTCGCTTCTTGTCACCAGAGAGGAGGAGACGAGCGTATTAACAAGTCCCTTGACAAACGTCAACCGAGCGTTATTACTATCTCTACACTTCTCCCTCACCTCTTTTATACTTGATAAACTAAAGGAACATTTAAGACTGAGCGATTACTTCAAAGACATTCCTACCCTTCGATAACGCTCATACATACATACATCCACACATACGTTCCTACCTACGTACACATAAACTCATTCTTGAAAGGACTACTACGAACATTTTGACGACTTTGTATAAACCAAAAATACATTAATTTTATTTGTAAAGACCTTCATTGATTTATATCTATATAAATTTGTTGTTCACTTTTTACAATTTGATTTTCTTGTTTTATACCCCTCTTATGGTGGGATATCTAACAAGGCCAAATCAAACTAACCTGTTTCCACACTCATACACTTCACTCTAACTGATAACCCACTATAGTATATCAAGAGCAACAGTGACAGACCGCACGGCATCCACATCCCAGATCAGAGTAAATGTGGGCACATCAGTATCAAAAACAAAGCGTCACGAATCGTTCACTTGCCTCCAGCGTAACTTCCATTTATATCACAACACAGTCGTTCATGCCCTACGGAAGCGATATTTTCCAGAATATATTTACCCACGATACACAGGTTCAAACGCTGGTATCCTATCCTGAATTAGTATTAATTACAAAACTCAAACTTAAGTATTTGTGGAAGAAACGTTGAACATAATGTGGTTTAACCGGTTCTGCTTCCATTCAGGAAGGCGGTGTGCTATTGCAGCAGAATAATGACC
This sequence comes from Acanthosepion esculentum, assembly GCA_964036315.1. Taxonomy (NCBI): domain Eukaryota; kingdom Metazoa; phylum Mollusca; class Cephalopoda; order Sepiida; family Sepiidae; genus Acanthosepion; species Acanthosepion esculentum. The sequence goes on along the minus strand of OZ038502.1, from coordinate 1,533,595 downwards.
GCCACCATGGTACTAGTGCTACTTAAGAGTCTCTGCAAGACGTTCAACAACTTCCTTGACCGAAACAATCGCCAGACTATTTAATATATATGGGGCATTATTGAACCGCGCCCTATTCTTACAACTCTTCCTTTATTGCGTCAACAGGTGCAAGAAGCGAGTGACACAAAAGTACTTCAGGATAGCGTTTGTCATAATTACGATCATTTGCGTACGGAACAGTGTTAGCACCCAAAGAGGATATACAGTACATTAATATGGGGTCTGAGTACTGATGATAAAGCACCTATTTTGGAACCTGTGCATATATTGATCTGTATATGTTCGCATTTACTGTAATCTTGCTTTATTACTTGTATGTTTAATGTTGAAATAGTTGGAACACGTATTCAGTGTGGCAATTTTATTCACCGTCGCTAGATAGATAGATAGATAGATAGATAGATAGATAGATAGATAGATAGATAGATAGATAGATATGAAGAGACTGGGATAGATAGATAGATAGATAGATAGATAGATAGATAGATAGATAGATAGATAGATAGATAGATAGATAGATGTGAACAGAATAAGATAGATAGATAGATAGATAGATAGATAGATAGATAGATAGATAGATGTGAACAGAATAAGATAGATAGATAGATAGATAGATAGATAGATAGATAGATAGATATGAAGAGACTTAGATAGATAGATAGATAGATAGATAGATAGATAGATAGATAGATAGATAGATAGATATGAACAGAATAAGATAGATAGATAGATAGATAGATAGATAGATAGATAGATAGATAGATAGATGTGAACAGAATAAGATAGAGAGATGGATAGATAGATAGATAGATAGATAGATAGATAGATAGATAGATAGATATGAACAGAATAAGATAGATAGATAGATAGATGTGAACAGAATAAGATAGATAGATAGATAGATAGATAGATGTGAATAGAATAAGATAGATAGATAGATAGATAGATAGATAGATGTGAACAGAATAAGATAGATAGATAGATAGATAGATAGATAGATAATGAACAGAATAAGATAGATAGATAGATAGATAGATAGATAGATAGATAGATAGATAGATAGATAGATGTGAAGAGATTGATAGAGATAAAGAAAGAAGGACCGATAGATATGAAGAGGCTGAAATAGATATAGATAGAAAGAAATATGTGTAGATAAATATATGTAGATAGGTAGGAAGTAGATAGATAGATAGATAGATAGATAGATAGATAGATAGATAGATAGATAGATAGATAGAAAATACTGAGAAGATATCTCTCCATCATGATCTGACAGTGAAATACCCACGTGATGACAACACTTAAAATAAGAGTCACCAAAAAATGAATACAATAATTTATCTTGTTAATTACAGCAATGACTTAAAACTATATAGAGAAATTGAAGTCTAAACTACGTTGGAAAAGAATTTCATGTCTTGTGTTTGGCTTCTGATCTCACACATCACATTTTAGTTCTCGCCCTGCTGTGAGGCGATCATATTTCTTCTTGTACCATTTTGTCTTCATTTCCTCTGGTTTAGGTTTTTGTCTAAGAACTAGGGATTGGCACCATACCAAAATATACTGCACACGCACGCGAGCACACAAAATACAGATTTTAACTTTTCCTTTTTCCATGTGTAATGAGTTCACGTAGAAACCATTTAGCTAGGGATAATGATAATTAATTATACTCCATAGAACGAAATTTCTAAAAAAAAAATATGTTAATTTAGCGGCAGTAATTCTCAACCACCGTTGCCTCGGCACTCTATTGTGCCGCACGATCCTCTTAAATGTGCTGAGAAATATTGTCACGGCATAGATATATATCTCTATCTATAAAAGTCAGGATGTGTTTGTGTATGTGTAACGAATTCGCGGTCGCAATTTTCGACGGATTTGCACCAAAATTTACATGCACATGCTCCAAGTTAGCGTGAAGGCCAAGACCGACTTTGCATTTCCCAACTCCCATCGATAGTCGAAATAATCGATTTTTTCATGCTTCTACGGCAGTTTTCATGTAGTTTGCGGCCATTTTCTACTGGCCAGAGTGAGAGCCTATAGCTGGCTGCCATGAATAGGCAGGAAGAATCAATTGGCCAGCGTGAGAGCCAACAGCTGACTGACACGAATGTTAACTAGCATGCAAAAATAATCGATAGCTGTATTCGTCACAAGTGGGAAAAATTTAAATCTGCATTGCACTTTACTCCAATTGGGTCATTCGCTTGCTTAAACTCAACTCAACGTATTTGTTGTTAACATTCTTTTTTCATTCGGTTTTTCCAGTTACGAGTCCTTTTTTTAAAGCTGATCGTTTTGTGTTCATTTTGTTTAGTTAACAGATTTATTGTTTAGTATAGAGCTTAGAAAAAAATTCGCAGCGTGACATAGGCAAGAAGTAAGGCATGTAGCAACATCAGCCCGGCAAAGGGCACTCCTTTAAAGGCAAGGAAGGACAAAAATATTCCAAGTCAAGTGATAGCGATTGCTGTATGAGTCGTACGATTTTTGAATCAAGCACGGGCAACGCCGGGGCATGCTGCTAATATATATATATATATATATATATATATATATATATATATATATGTGTGTGTGTGTGTGTGTGTGTGTGTGTGTGTGTGTGTGTGTGTGTGTGTGTGTGAAAGTAGTAATGGTACAGCGTTAGTATTTGAAGAAATGAAGAAATGTTAGACATTTTTTAAAATTAATTCTTTTCACTGTTCTTCGATTATGTTATTTTAAATACTTTGTTTTAATATCAATGATTAATCCCTACTATGGTTAGCCATCTGAAAGCGATCGACGAAAATTGAGCAAAGAAAAGTATGATTGGATTCGAAATCCCATCATAAATGAAGAAGAAGAAGAAGAAGAAGAAGAAGAAGAAGAAGAAGAAGAAGAAGAAGAAGAAGAAGAAGAAGAAGAAGAAGAAGAAGAAGAAGAAATACTCCACATTAGTTAAAAAGGCTTTGTCAATTTTCTACTTCTTATTTATGTGAATTAGACTTCTTAACCCTAAATAACATCAAAAATAAGAAGCGAGAAAGACTATGCTCAACTGAAGAAGAAATGAGGGTCTGCTTATCGCACATTCGACCAAACTTTGAAGAAATCGCAAAAAAGCACCAGGCACAATTTTCACACTAAATAACCTACACCAATAGTTGAATAGAAACAGAAATAAATTTGGTGTGTGTATTTTTTTTAATCTATGGTTTTATTTCATAACATTTAAATGTATAGCCCTTAAAGATCTTGCTAAGAGTGCCGTGATATTTTCATTTGCTCCTAAATGTGCCTTTGCTTCAAAAGGTTGAGAAACACTGGTCTGTATTTTTGGCGGTTTTTACATTGGTGACAGGGGAAAAATACTGAACAGATATAAACACCCACACCCGTAACACATTACACTTCACTTGATATTTGGTGTCAGTGACTTTAAGAGGTTGTATTTGGCACTGCGGCCGATCGTAGGTGCACATTTAGTGCTGTAGCTCGGATATGATCTCCGGATGTGCGGTCGTCTAGTTGTTTATTCTGGTGTATCCGCCATGATGTGATTATTGAAAAATTCTTCTGTTCATTCCAGCAGGTCGTGGTTTTCTTGACTGTAGACTTTTTCGAAAGGTAAAAATATTTGATGTCCAAAGAATTGTCGGAGTTAGCTCCTCCTTAATTCCCAAATTGTCACCAGGAGTCATTCTCCCTATAGTATAAATATTGGGCGACTTCTCGCCTCGTTCTCTTTTTCATTTCTTCATTTCAGCGAACACATCTACAATGTAAGCTCTAATGACATTTGTGTGTGTGTAAAGATAAATGTCCACACACACACAAATGTCATTGTCTATGTCCATTGTAAAATTGTGTTGTTTAATACATATATTTGTTGATATATATATGTGTGTGTGTGTGTGTGTGTGTGTGTGTGTGTGTGTGTGTGTGTGTGTGTGTGTGTGTGTGTGTGTGTGTGTGTGTGTGTGTGTGTGTATCGGTCTTGTTTGTCTTCTTTACATCTTAAGTTGGACTTAACTTGAGTCTGGAAATTTTCTTGTAGTTGAACCTTTTAATATTCTACCAGGAGTTACACGCGTGTTTCTAATACAACAACACGCAAACGCTCACGGTCCTCTACAGAATAAACGTCGATGAAATAATTGCGAACAATTTAATACCAAATGCTAATAAAGAAAAAACATGCATAAGTTAGATACATCATAATATATACGACCGGGACAGTCAATAAGAATGTAGTATAGTCTATGAGACCAATAATCAATTTGTAAAATTTGTATTGGTAGGAGACAATGTCACATATGTTCATATGACAATATTGTGTGTAGCACTAATATATTATGAAGATATGTTTTTCTCTGCCTCATAAAAGCACCAAACGTGTCTTTAATAATTATAGTAAATAATTTCAGGACAGAACTAAGCTAAGAGTCATATAAATGTAAGAAGATGCTAACAAAGGAGAACTGATTTTTCTCTCCTCGTTGAGATATGCGGACCTGATATATAATTAAAATGTAATACCACTAAATAGATAAAACTAGAAAAATAAAGAATGAATCATAACATATTTTATATATTATTTATATAGTTTCTGTCTATCAAGTCTTTTCAAGTGTCACTGTCTTTACTATGACTTATATAATAATATTGTCTTTATGTCCAGTAATGTCTCATATTAATACTAATCTGCTTGTGAGTTTCACGACTATAAAATACCCGTAGAATTTCCCAAATTGTCTCGTTAAATATTTGAGCTTAACAACTTGAACAAAATATTACAATATCAATTATAAATATGAATGCAGGTACAAGAAGTAAGAGTATACAAATAAAAGTTTCAAAATTGACAAGTTCTTCTGTTTCACTGAAGCAGATGTCAAACGCATGAGAGCATTATCGCATCTGCTACCTTCCTTTTCTTTCTTTCTTTCTTTCTTTCTCAAACCAGATAATGCATTTGATATATCATTTCTTCCGTTTTGTGGACAGGCAAATTATTACAGGTCCATGCTCGCAATCAAACAGGAATGGTCTATTGTTTATCTGCGGTAATGGGAGGGCGTAACATACATGGTTACTAAGGAACTAAGTAACAACCAATTATATTATCTGTCTATATTTCCTTAAAGACACATGGCAAAGTGGATAAAGGCGTTGGTTAGATCCAGTGACAGGACCCAAAGAGATCTGAGTTCAATACCTTGTTAAGAACTTGGAGAGGTGAATTAACAGGAGATAACTGATAACTGACAGCCATTAGACATGGCAAGTAAACAGTCTACCCCAGTGAGCGAAATCAAGGGTTCAGTTTGACATTCCAACCACTTGAAGAAGGCCGGAGCATACAACGGCCGAAACATTGTGATAAATATGGTAACAAAAATGAGGACAATAGTCTGAATAATGTAAATAGTGTACATAATGCCTCATCTCGGAAATATAGACAGATACTGAAAGGCCGAAACGTTGTAATAAATATGACAACAAAGATGAGGACAATAGTCCGAATAATGTAAATAGTCTACATAATACCTCATCTCAGAAATATAGACAGATACTGAAAGGCCGAAACGATGTGATAAATATGGCGACAAAGATGAGGACAATAGTCCGAATAATGTAAATAGTGTACATAATACTTCATCTCGGAAATATAGACAGATACTGAAAGGCTGAAACGTTGTAATAAATATGGCCACAAAGATGAGGACAATAGTCCGAATAATGGAAATAGTAAAGAATTATATGATATTATACTAATATTAATACTCATATTAATACTAATTTACCAAGACAGATGTTTACACGTATCGCCTTCTGTAATAAAAATGACTGAAGTGCCGTGAACGAAAAATTAACTTCAATATTCTTTAATGGTGAGACACAACTTATGATATGACATATCTCACGAGCTTCACTGCATAGAAATGGTTGCCCATGTCTGCTGTAAAGTGTAAACTTGAGTTAGAAATCTGATTTGTAAATTATTCACGTGAGTTTTGCTTTTACCTCACGCGTTAGGTTTTTTTCTTTTTTTTTCTTCTTTTTTTTCGTTCTTCATTTCATTAAATAATATCGTCTGGATAAGCACTGCGCCATTTTTATTTTTCCTTCCTGTCAGTAAACGCCACGAAAAATTAGTCTATTGTAGAGGCTTTATGTGAACAAGCATTCAGTGGCATTGTTGTAAACATAACTGCCTCTTATGCTACAGAGTAGAGTTTAACTCTTTACCAGAGGGACACAATATCTGTTATCTTTTCTTCCATATATGCATGAATAGAGTGGGTAATCGAATAACAAAATAGGAAAAGAACTTCTTCAGTTTACTTAAATACATTTTGACAGACATTTACTTTTAGTTTTATTTTATTTCTTTGCAGTATTATTATAATTTGGAAGAAGTCAAATATTTCCTAACCACCGCATTTATTGAACGCCACCCTGTTTATGAGATATTCTGATTTTTTTCCAACTCCACATTTATTACGACCACACCCTTTTATTTGGCACCCGAAGGAAATGTTTTTTTTTTGTTTTTTTTTTTTATGGAGTCAGTCTTTTATATATGGGAAAGGTAGGGACAGAGAAATATAACAAACGCCAGTTAACAGTTTTACATTTAAAAAAAAACCGTTAACAATACAGGAATGCTCAGCTTCAAATTTAAATTTTGACGTCCAGTATCTAAATGTTTAAATTAGCCAGACCCCTCACCGGGTCTGTAGAGTTGTCATCCCAGAAAATCATTCGCTCTCCCTGTAAAACTGCTGTGAACTAATTTTACTGGACAAATTCTTACTCGCACCCCACCTACTTAATGACCACACTCCCAACTCCTAAAACACCCGACAAGCCTAAACTTAACCGATTTCATTAAGCTTTTTATTGCTATTGTTTTTAACTATTACTTTTATTGCTACGAATTTTTAATAAAAACATTGTGAAGCATGGTTAGTTATAAAATGACACCTACATAATATATACAATGCGTCATTGCTATTGTCAAACAACTGCAATTGTCAGTGGACATCAAAAGTTGAAGCGATGACACTGTGAAAAAGTGTCATGGCGCATAAAATGATAGTTGAAATATAATGATTTCAACCTACATTGTTGAACTTGAAACTACAACAACAGTAGGTAATTCCAAAAATTTACTAAAAAAAAGAATACCATGATGAAAAAAAGGCCCCAAACTTGACAAAGACAAAGTTTTATCGTCAAAATATTTATGTTATTATTAAAAGGAAAGACCAAAGTATTTTGCGATTATTTTATTCGATTTTTAATCCTCTCTACTGTGTTCGAAACTTTGGTTAAAAATCTTCTTTTTCTTGAGTCGGCGGGAGTGGAAGGCAAAGATGAGTTAATGATAGGACATTTTAGCGTCATTTTTTTGAGGTTAAAAATACATTGTTTTGCAAATACTTGCAAAAATGAAATAATTGTCGGATCTTAATTAAATTTTCAGGACTTATTAACAAATGAATGAATTTATTTTTGAAATTTAGTTTTTTAGAAAATTTTGGTAAAAATATTTTTTTAGATCTGTTACCCCCACCTAATTTTATGAAATTTCGAGATATTGAAATTTCAGACCCGCCATGTTTGTATTAGTTAAAAACAGGAATCCTTGGATAATTTAAATCATCTATTTGTATTTGTCAAACAAAAACGCCATTTACCGAAAATCTGGTGTGAATCGTAAAATTAAAAATGCAATAAAACTATGATATTATTTAATTAGAAAATCTTTTAATCACTTTTATATTAAGAACACTATTTCCTTAAGAAAAAAATCAATGAAGAATGAATTTTTACAAGAATTTTTTTCATTTTTAAAACAATTTTAATTAGATAAATTTATTAAATTTTAAATCTGTTAAAGTCTGTATTAATTTCACTCTTTTAGATGATATTATTAAGCAAAACTATATTTACTAATCACAAATGGAAAACCTTAATACAAATCATCAGCCACCAATATTTTTAAAAATGTTGAATTTTTCTCTATGTGTATAAACTGGCCGATTTTTGAAAGTGCGTTTGTCCATATACGACATTATCAGAAAATAAGAGTGATGACTATAGTAAATTTAAAGCCAACATTTCTAAAATTCAATAAAACATTAAATTCCAGAGAACATTTTCCTAAATGTTTAAGATTACTGAGCACTTAAAAATTATATAAAAAAGCACACACGTCATTTTCTTCAATTATGTTATACAGATAAAGTCTCCGTAGAACATCATTAGACTTGTTATCAGGCTGTCAACACGTCAATACAGCTACTTTCGGGTTAAAAATGCATTTTTGCAACATTTAAAACTTAAAGTAAATAATATTTGTTTCAAATCAGATTAATTATAATTCAAATCAGCGAATATTCCACAAATAAAGTTTCAGAAAAGTATATTTTATTTTTGAAAAATGTTTTAATAAAGAGAATTACACTGCGATGAAAGACGGTTAAAAAGGAAACTAATCACCTGTTTTAGCAAAAGGAAAAACATCTTTCCAGTTAACTTAGTTTTTAAAATACAGCAAAGTATTTTGCTTTTTGGAAATATTGAATGTAAGCGATTAGCTTGAATTTAAAACTCAAATAAAAACTTCAAGGAAGATTTTTCATTTTTTAAAATTCATTTTGAACTTGAGGTATCGCGTTTTTTGTGTATGTCCCGATACAACACTTATTGTTGTTTTCATGTGAAACACATATGTCTTGCTTATTGAATTTACTGCAGGCAGACGCACAGATAAACGACAGTTGTGTAGTTGGAGATATGGAAATTACTCTCGTGAACATTGCCAGGTTACTTCTAATAATCTGCCAACGCAATGCTGTTTATCCGGAGGTGACTGAATACACCAGTTTTTAAACTCTAAATAATAAACACCGGTCGTTCAACTGAAATAGCGAAAAATTACATAGTGTAGTTTTGCCTTGGACCACTTGCAAAAATATGACTCGACCAAATGATGTATGCGTGAGGTAATAGGTAGAGCGGTAGTGTAGCTGTGACAGTTTAGCTCTGACTACGATTAGCACTTTGGTGGTTGGAATCAGAAAGATGGAGCCCTTCTCTCCAAAGATGACAATTATTTCTGGAAAACAGTAGCAAGGAAATACTATGAAATTGTAAATTCTAGACTGACATCAGCTGTACGTGAAAACTGTAGGCGCCCACAGGTGAGACAAGAACGAGGCCATTGGTGGTTGACAGGGATGGTAATACCCTCAACGAAGGAAAATATTGCATCAAATCACATCCCAATTCAATACAGTTTATGTTCAAACTATGTCAAAGCGTTTTACGGTGCACGTTGCATCTCATGGGATTTTGTTGTCATAGATAGATAGATAGATAGATAGATAGATAGATAGATAGATAGATAGATAGATAGATAGATAGATATGAACAGAATGTGATCGATAAATCTGAACACAATATGATAGATATGAATAGAATGAGATAGATCTGAACACAATAAGACATACAGACAAGCAGATAGATAGATAGATAGATATATAGATATGAACTGACATAGATAAATAGATAATAACGATTGAAATAGATAGATAGATAGATAGATAGATATGAAGAGACTGAGATAGATAGATAGATAGATAGATAGATAGATAGATAGATAGATAGATAGATATGAACAGAATGTGATCGATAAATCTGAACACAATATGATAGATATGAATAGAATGAGATAGATCTGAACACAATAAGACATACAGACAAGCAGATAGATAGATAGATAGATAGATAGATAGATAGATATGAACTGACATAGATAAATAGATAATAACGATTGAAATAGATAGATAGATAGATAGATAGATAGATATGAAGAGACTGAGATAGATAGATAGATAGATAGATAGATAGATAGATAGATATGAACAGAATGTGATCGATAAATCTGAACACAATATGATAGATATGAATAGAATGAGATAGATCTGAACACAATAAGACATACAGACAAGCAGATAGATAGATAGATAGATAGATAGATAGATAGATAGATAGATAGATAGATAGATATGAACTGACATAGATAAATAGATAATAACGATTGAAATAGATAGATAGATAGATAGATAGATAGATAGATAGATATGAAGAGACTGAGATAGATAGATAGATAGATAGATAGATAGATAGATAGATAGATAGATAGATAGATAGATGGTAATATTATTGAGACAACAGCACCTCACCTGGGCCGGGGAATATCTCCATTAGACTGTGGAAGACTGGCGTTGCGTCTCCTGGTCAGACGAGCCAACTTTCTTGATCTTTCTGACGGATGATCGAGTTAGTGTGTGGGAGAAGCCGTACGAGGTCATGGATCCTGCCTGCCATCAGTGTTATTCCAACTAGTCTCTGTAATGGTGTGGATTTATCTTCCGTTGTTCACAAGGACCACCAGAAAATCTGGAATCTGTCTTGATAAGTGTGACATTCACTAATCTTTTTGCTTGCCATATTTCCCGTTGCTGATGGTTTCTTGAAATAAGAAAACACAGCCCTTCATATTTCATCGTTGACGCGAAACTCGTTCCACTCGGTTGATTTCCCGCCAGATTTAAACGCCATGGATATGCATGGGACATGCGTATTCAAAACAATTCACCTAATTTCCTTCAACCACGTCCAACAAACACTATTCAGTTATGAACAACCTCGGAACGTGCCTGGATAAATACACACGCAAAGGTTAAAGCACTTTGTAAACTTTATGCCGCCGAGTAGCCGATGTTATTTAAGAGAAGGAAGTAACTACACGTTCTTACTGATTGATTAGATTTTTACGGCTTATCAACCCTTTGCAGGTTATTTAAACCCAGAATATTTTTTTTTAGATTGCAAGAATTATATTTTAGAGATAATAATCATTTAGTGAAATGAGTCTTACTAATTAACCCATCGGGGGGGGGAGAAAGAGGTGGATTCATAATTTTCCCAAGAGTATTTGCGCGTAAGGGAATATAACAGGAATTAGAACTCGGCTCTTTGATTAACAATTCCGAGCCATTATCCATTACACCACCCGCACATCCAAGCTTACAGCACCTGTTATTTCCAAGCGGTTACGCATCAACCTCGGTGATCGTACGGGAACCTGTGTTTCGGTTTATTTCTTTAAAATCAATGATAAATTCCGGTATGTCTTTTAGTAAATAATTAAAGTTAATATAGTAAATTTAGTAAATTTAGTAAATAATGATATTGTTTTCTTTGCCTTAATTCTTACTATTTTTTCATATTTTAAAATAAAAAAAAAATGGAATACATTTTCAAATTTTACTTCCAATAATTATTCCATATACAGTGTAACCCGGATATAAGAGAGTTGCCGGGACCGGAGAAGAAGTATCTTATATCCGGGTTTCTCTTATATCCGGGTTTGGTCTATTATATATATATTAACACAGGCTCTAATTTGGGACCAGAGAAAATCTCTTATATCCGGGTTTCTCTTATATCCGGGTCGCTTACACTGTATATTCATATTGCTGTCAATAAAAAGACAGTTTGAAAATATGGTGACTTTCTAAGCTTAATATAGATGTAACAGAATGCCGAAAGAACGGACCACCTAGTGAAGATTGTTCTAGCAAGACAAGCTTGTTAACCATTACACCACATAGAGGTACCCAGGCGGTTTGAAAATAGGAGTAAATACTATTTATGACCAGCTGTGTAACCAATTAGAACAAAACGAATAATAAATCGAATCTGACAAAAGAGTTTCATAATCGAAGGCAATAATTTGAATTAATTAAGGTCGAAAATTTCAAAAGAAATCCTATGACTATATTTCGTCTGAAGTTGACTGAATTGACCTTGAGGATTAAAAATGACATTGCCAAAGTTTTCAGAGCAAAGGTTATACATTGGCGAAATGCCAGAGAAATGAACGTGGTTTTTCGGGGCGCTATGACCTTTTGATATCGAGAAAACAAATGGAGATGAGTTTTATGTCAAATGGAGAAAACTTAAAGATAGACGTCGACATAGGTAGATAGGGGAAGATGGAGGAATATAGAGGGAGAGTGGAAAAGAAGTAGATAGATATACATCGTCTGTGATAAAGACACCATGTTGGTATCTCTGATTTTGAAGTACACGAATCTGTTGAAAAATGTTTCAAGATGGTCACCTTATCTTATAGATAGATAATGAACAGACTGGGATAGATAGATAGATAGATAGATAGATAGATAGATAGATAGATAGATAGATAGATAGATAGATAGATAGATAGATAATGAACAGACCGAAATAGATAGATAGATAGATAGATAGATAGATAGATAGATAGATAGATAGATAGATAGATAGATAGATAGATAGAATCACAAACAAAGAACTGTACCAAATAACAGAATTCACATCATTTCAGGACTTTCAACAGTAGCAACTAAAATGAATATCCCATGTAATTCGAAGAGAAAATAATGTCATAATCAAGATATTGCCATTCCACACTAATTCGAACAAAAGGTTAGGAAGGAAAGCCCCATTAATATGGAAAAGAGCGATAACTGCTTCTGGACTTGAGAAACCTATTTTCCGGAAAAATTGTTTTAAGAGAAAGATTTTATAAATTACAACCGACATCAGCACCGGCTGCTTGGTGAATGAATGCTGAATGTTTCTTTACAGCATTACCAATGTTAGCATTACCAATGTTTGCATTACCAATGTCTGCATTACCAATGTCAGCATTAACAATGTTAGCATTACCAATGTTAGCATTACCAATGTTAGCATTACCAATGTTAGCATTACCAATGTTTGCATTACCAATGTTAGCATTACCAATGTTTGCATTACCAATGTCAGCATTACCAATGTTAGCATTACCAATGTTAGCATTACCAATGTTTGCATTACCAATGTTAGCATTACCAATGTTTGCATTACCAATGTCAGCATTACCAATGTTAGCATTACCAATGTTAGCATTACCAATGTTTGCATTACCAATGTTAGCATTACCAATGTTTGCATTACCAATGTCAGCATTAACAATGTTAGCATTACCAATGTTAGCATTACCAATGTTAGAATTACCAATGTTAGCATTACCAATGTTAGCATTACCAATGTCAGCATTACCAATGTTAGCATTACCAATAAGTTCGTAACCTGACGAGGAAATATCTCACACAATAAATGTTTTTAATTCAACATAATTTCGTACATTATCAATACACTTAATTTGGTGATGAATATTTAAAATATTAAAAATTATAATGTGAAAATATACGATAAGTATTTCGATAAAAAATAACTCCAGGTTACAGAATTATTGATCCGGAATTGTCTGTCTGTCTGTCTGTCTGTCTATCTATCTATCTATTTCATTCTGTCCGTATCTATCTATCTATCTATCTATCTATCTATCTATCAATTTCATTCTGTCCGTATCTATCTATCTATCTATCTATCTATCTATCTATCTATTTCGTTCTGTCCGTATCTATCTATCTATCTATCTATCCATCTATTCATTTCAGTCCATACCTATCTATCTATTTCAATCTATCCACATCTACCTATCTACTTCATTCTGTTCATATCTATCTATCTATCTATCTATCTATCTATCTATCTATTCCATTCATGAACAACGCGTACAATCCATTTGATCCACTATTTATTCAATCCTTTTCTCCCATGGAAAGCGACATTCAAATTATAATCTTTTTTTTTATTATCTCTCCTTTCTCAGATCAATATATTTACTTGCCAAAACTTGCATACTTCGTCGTGTCAGATGATCATTCAGATTCTTGAAAGAAATATATTGATTTCTCCTGAAATTTGACAAGACACCGAGAATCGATATGTTCGTCGTTTGCATTCAAATGTACACATATACTCTTTAACAACAATAAACGCAGCGTTGATTGATTCAAGATTAATGGTTCAAATTAAGACACTGATGTTTATTGACTCATAAAGAAGATTAACGGTTTAAATTAAATAATAAATTAAATTAAGGTTTATAAATATTCAAACTATCACTACTTTCAAGAAATAATGGGAGTCAAAAAGTGAGTACATTTTTTTATGGGGAGGGGATGGGGAACGCTGTATAAATATACATATTCTTTCTCACTATTTGGTAGTTTCATACTAAAAGGCAAATCGTCAGCCAAGGTTTGTAAATAGTTTTCAATCCGTGCCTAGCGATTGCCACGTGCATGAAACTCAGAATTGTACCAAACTGTGAGGAACATAACGTATATTTATTATTTACATAAATTTTAAGTCTGTTACTGTACATTGAGCACTGTTTTATTACCACCAGTACTCACTGTGCTTTATTTTACACACACACACACACGCGCGCGCGCGCGCATATATATATATATATATATATATATATATATATATATATATATATGCGCCTAAAAGGTATAGACAATCAAAATCGGACATTATAAAGTTCAAAGTCGAATTTGATAATAAGATATAAGATATTTAAAAAATGTCAAAAGTGAATTTTAGCCATTTCTTATGTATATATATATATATATCGCATGAAGATTGCGTTCATCCTGAAACGATCTGTCGCAGCTCGGTGTTGACCTGAGTGTCCACTTTTATATTCACATAGGCTCTATCCCTGACATAGAGAACTTTTACCTATAAATATAACGTAATTTCAACTTACATTTTTATTGTAAATATATACACACACACACACACACACATACATATATATATATATATATATATATATATATATATATATATATATATATATATATATATATATATATATATATATATATATATATATTGTATATAATAGAAATTCAAAAATACCCCATGTGTATAGCTATTTCACCCCACAAGAACTACCTTGCAGGATTCGTCAACACTAATGGGTAGGAAATAAAATAAAAAGGTAGCTTAAAAATTTTAAACTTTAAAGAATCAAGAAAGAAGAAGAGAGAAAGATGAAAAAGTAATAGAAAAAGAAAAAAAGGAAAAAGGAAAAAAACGGAAATAGAAAAAGAATAATATAACTGAGACCGCAGCAAATCGTCTAGACAAAGTTTAAAAGCAGTTTCATGGTCGTATAGGGGAAGTGTTAGGATTCAGACACCACTTAAAATAACCCTGACCTATATTTTTTTAAAATTAACATCCAGTTTCTATAAGGAAAATTACTTTTTAATTCCAGATTTAAAATTTAGAAACGTGTGTCACTGTGTCACACTTTTTCAAATTTACTCCAAGAGGCCGTAGTCCAACATATACCATTTTGGAATCAGGTCGACTCCGAGATCATATTAAAAACATTACGGCCCGGATCCGGATCACGAATCCTAAAATTTGGGATTCCCAAGTTTTCATTACTGAGATTGTTTTCGGATCCCACCATCTTGGCCTCAGGTACCATAAAGGTAAGTTCATCAGAACAATTACCATGAAAGTATTTACAGAAAAGGCACAGGGAAGCTACATTACGACGATGTGAAAGTGACTTTTACAAGAATCTATAAAAATATATAGCAGGAACACCATATGTGGCAGTAATGTTTAAATCATGAACGGTAGACTTATAAATATGTAAGATAGATTCTGGCGATATCTGTCTATATTTCTAAGATGAGGTATTATGTACCCTATTTACATTATTCGGACTATTGTCCTAATCTTTGTTGCCATATTTATCAAAACGAATAAAGGGTTCAGTTCAGCATTCCAGCCACATGAAGAAGACCGGAGCGTACAACGGCCGAAACATTATGATAAATATGGCAACAAAGATGAGGACAATAGTCCGAAGAATGTAAATAGTGTACATAATACCTCATCTCAGAAATATAGACAGATACTGAAAGGCCGTAACTTTATGATAAATATGGCGACAAAGATGAGGACAATAGTCTGAATAATGTAAATAGTGTACATAATACCTCATCTCAGAAATATAGACAGATACTGAAAGGCAGAAACGTTGTAATAAATATAGCGACAAAGATGAGGACAATAGTCCGAATAATGTAAATAGTCTACATAATAACTCATCTCAGATATATAGACAGATACTCGTCGCATCATATTCTGCGGAATTCTGGTTAAATGTTATAGAAGAGCTCCTTGATAAATGTAAGCAAGTCGCTGCAAAATTGTCTAGCACGAACCAACTTTCTTAGCAACAAGCCTAGCAATTGATACAATATCATGTTTCTTAGCAACAAGCGTAGCAATTGATGCTATATCATGTTTCTTAGCCACAAGCCTAGCAATTGATAGAATATCATGTTTCCACTTCACTTCAGCAGAAAACGTTAGTCCGAGAAAGCGCAATGAGTCACTCTCCTGGAGGTGAGCATCAACCCCTGCTGATGGAAGGCAGAAATGTATATATCAGGCGATTAATAGAGAGTAGGTTTGTTTTGGAGGTGTTAAAATTAAACAGCCTCAACTTATGACAATGCTATTGATCTGAGCTATATCATTTATCTATAGGCTTGTATCAGAACGAGGCTAAGGTTGAGAACTTCAAATGAAATTGAACTGAAAATTTTAAAAAGGAATAACTTTCAACACGTGGACAAATTCTACACATATTTTTATATAAAGAATAGCACAGGAGTCGGAAACCCCTGCCCCCGGGCCACATCCTGCTCGCGAAGGATTTTTGTCCGGTCGGCTAAATTAACACCTGGACACTAATTATCCAATTAATTTTCGGAGCAAGTGGCAGAAAAATATCAGTTGGAGTTGCGACGAATTTTTTAAAAATCAAAATTTAATTGCGAATCCACTGCTGACTTCTACAAGAAATGTTTTGTCAAACAGAAAGTATAAAAGTCTATTGAATAATGCGAAAATGATGATATCATTCTTCTGAAGGACATACGCTTGTGAACAAACTTTTGCGAAAATGAAATATAGTAAAAGTCGTTTAAGAACAAGGTTGATAATGTTTGTCTCCTGTCATCGACAAATATTTCACCTGATGTGAAGAAGTTATCGAACAATAAGCAGAAACAAGTGCCTCGTTAAATAATTTGTCATTTCTAACTTTATTTAGTTTGTAGTAAGGAATTTGCATTTTTTTTTGTTTTTTGTGTTAGCTGTTATCCTTTTATTTCTGCAATAAAATAAGGAACCTTGTTTAAATAATATATTAACTTTGTTGTTTTTCTTTAAACCTCCAGACCAAGGCAGCTTTCTGGACGAAGTGGTCTCAGGTCGAGACATTTTATTATAGCACATTTGATATCATAGCCCTCCTCCGAGACACTGTTACCGGCCCCTAGTTGCAATACAAGTAGAGATCTAGTAGATGGCCTCATGGGGGTAAAGAATTTTTTTCTAGCGGGTACAAGGCATGCATTGACGCCGCTACATTTTGGAGAAATAAAAAGAGTGGAAGACTATTGTCCTGACCTTTTATAGTCTTGAAACAGCGCTACCTAGCGGACGTCTTGGCAGACCAGGTGAGAATAATCCCCACAAGACGAAACACAATCAGAATAACAAACAAGACTCCCGTTAGGTGGCGCTGTTTCAAGACTATAAAAGTAATATAAGATCGTAACCAGAACTTGGAATGTTAGGATAATGCATTAATGCAGAAAATTCAATGCAAGAGGCAGAACAGTTGAAAGTTAACATTTTAAGTCTATGCAAAATAAAAATGAAAGGAGACTAGTGATTTTGTAAGCAACTATCATTGAATCATTTACTCAAAAGAAGTGAGATCAATATAAGACAAAATCTAGAGGAGGATAGTAGCAGTTATCAAACAAAGACTCTCTCGGAGAGAGAGAGAGAACCCAAATCTTTCAAACCTTTACGCGTCTATTTGATTGGGCAATGATTACATGGCTACTGTCTTTTGGAAGTGTTAAGCCTGTATGTGAATCAAAATAGAAACTCAATTAAATGAATCCACCTTATTTTTCAATAAACATTTTTTTCTTACGACGACCATACTTAAATTCCTAATGCTTCAATTTACATTCCTTTATGACAGTTTATTTTGACAGATTAATAACTCTGTATTCTTTGTCCTCCAAAATTAATCGTCTGCACACCTAAAAGGTCACGTTCTCATTTTACTTTTTTATTTTTACAAAATTCAAAACGGTAAGCGATATGAATTTTAATTTTATTACGTCCTTAATCAACACTCTGTTTTTATGCTATGTTTTGTTTCATTTTTCTTTCCATCTTTCGACATCATGAGTTAACATCGACAAACCAAAAACCAATTTAATTTGCGTACCACATGCAGCTCTGACATTGTCTATGAAATGCATCGATCTTTATAACCGAAACCAGTATTCACTTCTTCTCATCCACCCTACCGCTAGTGTGTCGCGCAATCCTCTTAAGCGTGCCACAAAATATTGTCACGGCATACATACATACACGGCATACATACATATATACTGTTTTAAAAAGCAAGGAATTTATTAATGGCAATAGTCCCAATAAGGCCCTTTCGTCCAACATCTCATCAGGAGAAAATCGTTGGAAAAAATTGATAAATTAAACGAAAAGAACAACAACGAAATTGAAGAGAACAAAAAAAGGGGGGAAAACATGCTAAAATCAATAACATAAGTATATATACTTATAACGAGGGGAGGGGAAATTGCGTGTAAATAATTAGCGAGGGACAGTTAAAATAAAATAACCCCCAACAAATTAAGGGACTTCACAAAATCCTTCTGCCGGCAAAGCGAAGTTTACCGTAATCCTATACAGATTGATTCCAAAATCTTCAAATGATTTTTGGAACCAGCTATGTGAATAATTTTCAACCACTCTTTCATATACGACTTGGCACAGGCTATACTCTCTACTAGGCGTTGCGCAATAGGCGATTCCATATTTGTAGAGGGAAGGTAACACATGTTATCTATTTTGCCAGGTCGTATTTTAGAAGGTACATGTTGATTAATTCTTGATTCCAAATACAAGGTTGTACGCCCTACATAACCAGCAGCGCACTGGCAATTAAATTCATATACCAAATTACTTAATTTGATGTAGGGCAATTCATCCTTGCGAAACGACGGAAACGCAAACCGATTTCGAAAAATACAACACAGAGCAACAGAAGGAAAACAACCAGAAACCGACTTGCTAACTTGCTTAACTAAGCTTTGGCCCTTATTCCCAACATATATATATGTGTGTGTGTGTGTGTGTGTGTGTAAGTAGTAATGGTACAACGTTAGTATTTCAATAAATGAATAAGTATTAAACTTTTTTCAAATAATTCTTTTCACTATTCTTCGATTATGATATTTGAAATACTTTATTTTAATATTCATTTTTTAAAATACACTTTAAAAAATAGCTAAATGTACCGTGATATTTTCACGTGCTCCGAGGTGTGCCGTTGCTTAAAAGGGTTGAGAAACACTTCTCCAGAAACACAACATAAATTTTCTTGTCTTAAACTTTACCTGTTTATCCCCACCATTTTCCTGGATGCTAGTAACAAAGCTCACTAGCCTGACACAAATACATTCCTCAATGGCATACGATCATCTCTAGTTTGAAAAGATTTATGAGAATTAGCGACCAAAATTGTTGACAGATTCATTCTAGGATGTCCTAAACTAAGAATTATCAGTATATAGACATTACCATAGAATAATATTGTCGCGACTTGGTTCAAGATGTTTTTATAAATGGACTGACACAATACGTCAGCGATTTCTTGAAAGCCAGGAGTTTGGACTTTATTGAAATTTAAAATAAGCACAGAATAAAACGTGAAATTTGAATGACAAAAAAGGACCAATCACTCTCCCTGTAAGGGTCACATGACTCTGGTTATGTAAGCGCCATATCAAAGATCTATCCTTTCTTTTTCACCACAGGTCTGGAAAGGAGACCAGCAACCTCAAGAGAAGCTACGACTACCTAAAGGAGCTATCCGAGGACTGAAAGCGGCTTTCTTCAACCAAACCCGTTGACAAGTTAACCGGACGTCTTTCACCTAAGCTAAGTCAGCAGACGTAAATTGTTTGCAAACCACTTCTTTTCGCCCACTTTTCTCTTTTCTATTTGTATATTAAATATATTTAAATAGTACATGTTGCTGTGTAAAAACAGCGTACCGTTTGATTCGAAAAAAATAAATATCTGGTAAGTATGATACTGAAATCCGAAGACGCATTGGGATAGCTAAAGATGCCTTCCAAAAGCTAAGCAGAGAATTTTTCTTCCCTTTACTCCAGTAGTACGCGGATGATGACAGCTACACTGAGAAGCGTCTCCTTTTACGGATGAAGTAAGTGCAACTGTACTTTGGTAGTTCCAACTCAACACATGGCTGACTTGAACTCGAGAAATATAACTATTCTTATGATAATTTACCCTAACTTACTTCTGGACTAGAATAAGAAACTCTCTTTTCACTTTTAAACTCACAGCGTTCGGACGTGTTTTTTTTTTTTTTTTTTTTTTGTAGCTTCACCCATGAATTGCTTTGGACATAGCAACTCAGCTGACTTAAGCTCGAGTATTTTATCTTAACTTGGGACAGAATATGGCGAATACTCGTCGGTACAGAAGCAAAAGGGGCTCCCGATCACGTGCGGACATGTTTATCAATACCAGTAACATCCGGGTTTTGCTTGTTAGCAGCGGAACATCTTGGCCTGTCTAGATACGGGCCTCTCTGCAACTGGTCAAGTGTAAGATGTCTCGTACCTATAAAAGCCAGACACGATGTCTTGTGAAGTCGGTCTCGTGTTCCTAAGTTGTTGTGGTTTTCGAGGCAGTGTTATTTTTCTTACCTCCAGTTTCTTTCTCCCCTCTCTCTATTACTCCTATAGTTGCTGAGAGAGAAATCAATTAGGTGCCCCCACCAACCTCAACATAGTCTTACCGTGCATTACAACACAAAAAAGAAAACGGACATACTCAAGAGACACCGAGAACTTTGTTTTCCTACAGTTACTATAAAAGAAAATATAAACTTTCTGTAATAGAATCACAAGTTTTGTTGATGGTTCTTTGTTTACGTGTGAACATGCATCCTATGTCTCGTACACCAACACGAAACTTTAAATTCCATGAATATTAATCAATGTTGGTTTTCAGTACGACGCCATTCTAAGCTGGAAATAGCAAATGCAATTTCTGTGGCAAAGATGGACACAAATAGTTTTATATTTTCTTTTCCCACAATTCCCGCTGTTGCAAGCAGAGTTTATCTTTAAGAAATTTAATGTTTCACTCAATGCAGCAAACCTAAATTTACACACAGTGTAGAACGGATGTTCTTGACGCGGTAACGAGGCCTGGGAGGCCAAGGTCGACTCAAGCACGTCCGCCGATGTTGGAAAGGTTGGGTCAGAGGCTCCAGAAGGAGATCACCTCCGCCCCATCAACACGCAAAAAAAAAAAATAAAAAAATAAGCCTAGGCAAAATATTTAAGAAACTCAGTGTAATCAGAAACAGAACTAAAGTACGCCGATGGAAGCGCTATAATAAACAAAGTGGTTTACGATAAAGATAAGAGTAAATATAAAAAAATAGAATATAAATAAAAGGTGATCTGTGTATATATAGTACAACACAAAGGTGGATGGTTCCGGAATAGTCCAAATCGAGGGAAGTTCATGCTTATGACATTCTCCCCCTCCATTTTCTTCTATTTTTTAATGTTCTGGATTCTGATGACGTGAATTAAGGAACTTTTGATTTCTTCATTAAGCTTTCGGAATGCTTCCACGAAACTCACGATTTAAAAGGAACGAGTCAGCCATATTTAAAGGTTGGATCTTATCAGAAAACTTTGATATCCATTGGGAATAAGAAAACAAAACCAAGGACCTTGCGATGGGTAGCTTTATCTTTAGGACTAGGTAATTCTTTAAATGAGCGTAGTCGGTCAGCATCAGCTTTAAGTATCCCATGAGATATGGTGTAGCCAAGAAAACTAATAGAAGTGGTTGATAGGGAGGACTTTTTTCATTGAAAGTAAGATTATATAGTTTTGACTATCTCAAGAAATTTTGATCGTGCTCGTCTTGAGTCTTGCTAGCTACAAATGTGTTATCTACATAAGCATATGTTCCGTGCAAGTTATTCCTCATAGTAATGTTGTCCATTATGCGTTGGAAGCAAGATACCCCGCTAGTGACCCCAAATGGAATACGACAAAATTGATATAATTTGCCATTAGCTTCAAACGTGGCGTACGCTTTATCTTCTCCTCGAATGGGTACTTGGTGATATGCGCTCTTTCTTTTTTATTATGTGCCGTGTCCTTTCAGGACGTAGACGGTCATGGTCCTCCACTTCCCCCTATACCTTGCGTCTCTCAACAGATTTTTTGTTTCTGCCAACTCCCCGCCACACCACGCTCCGCCATCCACCTGCCCAAGCCCGCCACGTATGTCAGGCGCTGCTTTTCCCTGTCTCTTTTTCCCTCTATTCGTCTCGTGAGTATCAGATTCTCCAGGCCCTCCTTTCTCATCAGAAATTTCATCTGCCTCTTCCTTATGTTAAGTATAAGCTTCCTCCTTGTTTGCATCCTCTCCAAGACCTCATTGTTGTTCATATGCTCAGTCCATGATATTCTCAGCATCCTTCTGTAGAATCACATCTTCGCTGCATCGAGTCTCTTCATCCTTGAGGATACCGTCCAACATTGGCTGTCATATAGGAGGACAGATGTCACGTAGCAGCTCAGTACTCTTTTCTTTTCCTCCTGTTTCGCAGTACTCTGCCCAGCTTTTGGAATGCGTCCTTGGACATCCCAATCCGTCTTCGGATCTCAGCGTCGCACCTACTGTCCTCCGTCAGAACACTTCCCAGATACTTACGCTCTTCAAATCCAATGAAGAATAAATTTTATATTTAGATATTTGCGCAGCCAGGTCGTCCATTCGTGGTAAGGGGTAAGCATCGTGTCAAGTGACTCTATTAATAATTCTACTATAATCCACAACTAATCTCTGTTTATGGCGTTGCGTTATCAACAAATAAAATTTGAGCTCGCCAAGGAGACGTACTTTCCTCAATTATTCCATCTCTTCCAGAATTTTATTAACCTCAATTTTAATAAAGTGTTTATTGGTAGTTCCAAATCGCCTAGATTTTTTAGAAATAGGTTTGCAGTTAGAATCGAGATTCGAAAATAACGGAGGTCTGTCTACCATCGCAGATGGTAGGCTGCAAGCAGTTGTACTAAGAATAGATAGGCTTTTCTTAGGACCGCCAAATGCAAAAGATTCACTAGAATGTTGCTTCATGAAGTCTTGCCCGAAAATTACATCTCTACAAAGATTTGGAAGGACCAAAAGTATAACATTCCAATTCCGCTCACCTCATAAATTTAAATTGACGGTGCACTGTCGTTTTATTGAAGCGTTAAGGGGCGACCAGGCCATGGACACATTCCCGACTGCAGATTTTATTTTTATCTGGTGTCTTTTCACGTAGTCGAGCGGAATAAAGGATCCAGGACTATCAATTTCTATTAGAGCAAAAATAGTCCCATCTTTACCAATCAATATGTACAGCGTAGACTGTTTTAATAAACTAGGTAGTGTAGTTGTCGCCGGTGTATAAGATTGAGTAAATAGCAACCGAAATACCAACCGACCGACATGTTTTGGAAACGTGTCCCTTTTTCCTGCCTTTTTGACACATAGCTTCTCTTGCCGGGGGGCACACTTCCCGACTGTGACATGATCCACTACAAAAATAACATTGTTAAGGCACACGCATCGCCAACAAATGAATCTGTTTTCTAAAAGATGCCGTCGAATGGAATTAAAGCACAAACCGCTAATAAACATGTCTCTAACGCAATCGTCTCAGTTTTTAGCAGCGTTAACATCTTTGAAACTGTATTCTTTAGCTAGTATTTGTAAACCTTTAACATACTCATCAATATCTTCGGGGGTTTTTTTTCCACACGTTGCTAGAACGTGTCTTGAAGATTTCGTGTGTAGGTTCCACGTATAATTCTTTGAAGCGATTTACAGCAGATTCGCAAGTAGTATACTCGGCAATATGGCCGTAGACATCCGAGGAAATGTTATTAATTAAAATATCCATTTTGTTTTGTTCATCATGTACAGTACCACTGTAGTTTTTCGTAGGAATGAAGTGATGGTCCGAAATCAATGATTGAAGATTTTAGTTGCATTAGAATATACGTCTAATCTCTCAGGTTTCAAAAGTCCTTCAATCTACTGTATTAAATTGTAAGAAGAAACAGAACTAACTTTGAACGGAGACTTTAATAAACATAGTCCACGATAGGGCAAAGAGCAAATAAAGATTTATTGCATATAAAAATACAACAATTGTGACACAATTAATAAAAGGGGGAATGGATTGAGGCTGATCGTCACTATCTTACACCTAGCTAATCAGATTCACGACTTACTCATTCATTAAAATTTGCACATCCACCACAAGAACTTGTCCGTCGTCATTCAATCCTACATCTACCACAATACCGCACACACAGGGAACCTACTAAACACCTCATGTAATAAAAATTCGTGAGTATTCAATTATATATAATAATATATTGATGGCAAGCATGAGGGGGGGTGAGCCCGAAAACAAACTAAAATATAACAAGATAAACTAAAGATAACTGATGTTAGTTGAACCCATCCAACCGTCAAAAAAAATAAGAGAGGCTGCTGTACTCAGTCTTCAGACAAAATCAAGGGGCTTTCTCGCTAAGCGAGAGGGAAGGATAAAATAAATACAGCCATTGGGAAAAAATAGAAACTGATCCACTCCAGATGAAAAAAGGTGCCAAAAAAGGAATGTTGGGAATATCGGCTTTGATCATAACCAAAGAATAAGTCGGAAACAGGCCAGGAACAACACTTATTCACATTAACTAGATACACAAGAAGGGTCTATCCTAACCAGGGGAGGGCTCCACAGGAAACTGCTCCGTTGTGACTTAGGGAGACTTAAAAAAAGAAAATCAAGGCTAGCCCCGTTCACACGAACCAGGCTCGCCGCAGTTACCAACCTTTCGCTGAAATCTGTCAATACCAAACGCTTTCTATCAGTTTTAAACTTCATCCTGAGCTGATGATCAAAGAATCGGATTAGATTCTGATGAGAATAATGTTCACATCGCAAGATTTCCTTCAATCGCGTCGTCCAAATCACAATTCGAGCCAATGTAGCAGCGACAGAAACACCATCCGTTTCACCCCAGAATACGTTTGTGGCATATTGTCACATGCATATACGCAATCAATGAGCACAAGCTTTTCAGGATCGATACGAACCTTCAACTTGCCGACAAAGTCCCATAGGGGGCGCACCCGAGAACAATGGTAGAAGGTGTGCAAAGCCGTTTCCTCTAAGCCAAGGTCACATCGTTGACAGTCTGGCAAATACGCCATATAAAGGCCATGTCATTGAGAGGTAGCCTACTCTGAACTAATCTCCAGGTAAGCGAAAACTCAGAGTTGCTGAGGTAACCCGCCGCTGGCACCCAAGACCAAAACGAGCGCAACTCATCCACCGACAAGCAGAGCCGGCAGCGTAGCGGACCCTCCGCGATCCCCTCCATTAGTTCACGATAGAAGACTCTCCTAGACCGAGAAAGGTCACTGGACCGAGGAATGAACCTCAAAGCCGATCGACACTCAAGGAGGAAACTCAATTGATCCCGGAGCTTATGAAGGCGCTCAGCCCGCGAAACGAATGACACGGACGTTGGGCACAGACTTCTCTGTCGATGTGATGCTTGCGCCCCCACCCATCCACAAGAGAAGAGAGCAAGCGCTCAATCGTCTTCTTACGTTCCGTTCGGAGAAGAAGTATAGACAAGAGGTAAAGGATAAGAGGAAAGACGAAATTGGCACTCGCCTCAGCCCTACCCTTCAAGAACAACCTCCTTCGGCGATAAGTCTCGACCGCCGCGCCGAGCTACATCTCTACTTCTGACCAATTTTTCTCCAGCTTGAGGTCGAGTCCAAACCATACTCCGAGAATGCGTCCGTCCGACCAAAGGGCCCCGGAAGATCGACCCACTTCCAAACACATAACTGCAAGCCGGAAGACTTGTCGCAGTTAATCTTTGCCCCCGTAACCTTTTCGTACCGTTCAAGCTCCTTCACTACCACCTCAATGCCACTGCGGGATGACTACGAAAGTAGACACGTCATCGGCGTAAGCGGAAACCCTGGCTCGAGGGTCAGCGATTCCACGGTGGGGCCACCGAATACAATTGCTTTATGCAGCAGACATTAATAATGCCATCACCGTGTCATGCGTTGGGGAAATGAAACCATTCGACACCGTGTGGGAGTATTTGAAAGGGTCCGCCAGTCGATGATCCGACGGAGGCATGCGTGTGTAGAAGCAAGCAGAAGACATTTTGAACACTTGTTATGAATTTCTGTGTTGAGGTACAACAATGGCCTTTTGAACATATGTTTATATGGCATTTTACCTTGTTTTGTGTCAGGAACCTGCCCCTAAAGTTTGTAGATGTATTTTTGGATTGCATCTTGGATTGTGCACTTAACAGCGTCTACTGTAAACTGTAAACTTAATAACTCAAAAACAAAGGATTTGCGAACATATGTTTATATGGACTTTTGTCCTTGTTTTGGTGTAAGGAATCCGTCCCCAAAGTTTGTAAAAGTATTTTTGATACACTCCGTATATATACAAAAGTGGACACTGAGGACGCTGAATGACGACAGACTGTTTCATGCTTGATTGCAATTTTCAGGCCATCCCCATTCTCACCTGAAGATGATTGCATTCAAGCATGAAACAGAATGTACACACGCTCTGTTACTGATATTGATCACTTTTACCTTAAAACTACATTTATATCATTCATATATATATATATATATATATATATATATATATATATATATATATATAATGAAGATAACAAATTCGTTGATATTTAATCCAAAATATTAAAACTGATTCACACACAAAAAAGAAGCTCAATGGATTTATTATTACAGAGCAAATAATTAATAAACAATAAAATCCAAAATCACCTCAAATGGGGAATAGCCTATTTCGGTAGACGAATATCTCGGTCGTCTGTCTTAGCAACCTCGGTGTGAACTGAGTTCGTGTCAGAAATAGAAATTTAACTGTGAAAGCTAAAAAAAAAACAAAGAAAATAAAAACAAAAGACAACAGTCGGAAAACTAATACAGAATTTATCCATTTCAATGTTTTATTTAGATGAAAGGCACGAGACAGGGGTCAGGGGACGTTTTATAAAATTAAACCCGAATATTAACCTTATGACATTAATTTGGATTTATAAGAAGAATGAAATATTAATTTAAAATTAAAAGAAGAATAAAAGGGGGTTTAAAAATAACTTTAAAATATATAGATAAAAGAATGTAATGGATTAATGGAAAGAGTATATATATATATATATATATATATATATATATATATATA
Source organism: Acanthosepion esculentum (assembly GCA_964036315.1). Classification (NCBI taxonomy): domain Eukaryota; kingdom Metazoa; phylum Mollusca; class Cephalopoda; order Sepiida; family Sepiidae; genus Acanthosepion; species Acanthosepion esculentum. The sequence goes on along the minus strand of OZ038502.1, from coordinate 1,506,063 downwards.
TATATATATATATATGAAGAAATATAGTCTTAAAGTGTGCTATATTTATGGAATAAAGTGCTCAATATCAGAGATAGAGCGTGTGTAAATATAAAAGTGGACATGGAAGTCAGCACTTAGAGGCGACAGTCTGTTTCATGCTAGTGCAATCGTCAGGAAACTAGTGGTCTAGTTGCCTGACGATTGCACTAGCATGAAACAGACTGTCGCCTCTAAGTGCTGACTTCCATGTCCACTTTTATATTTATATATATATATATATATATATAGAGAGAGAGAGAGAGACATTTATGATATGTTTAACGTTCTTTTTATATATCATAAATGTCTTTAAATAAATTGTCGGAATATGTCCAATTCAAATTTCCGTTTGATATATATATACATATATATATATATATATATATATATATATATATATATATATATATCGTTAAAGACGACTGACAAGGTACTGCGATAAAGGTTTTATTTAATTTCTCTTGTGTTCGTACAAGTTTTTATTTTTTTGTTGGGGGGTACACAAAGCGTGTAAAAACTGTCCAAATGTCCTGCATTTCCGAACGCTTTCGGCTATTCTTTTAGCCATTATCAAAGATGATTTTATTTTTACTTTTTAACTGCATGTTTGGGTTGTATGTATGTATCTTGAGTTATATAGGGATATCTTATTTTCTAAATACGGTCAGCACACTGTGGCTGGCTTCATAGTTAATCTCATACATATATATATATATATATAGGATAACCATCTTTAAATTTTTATATATCAAGAACAGTTTTGCAGAAAAATGTATGACAAGTGGGAAAATAAATTTCGTGTGACGTGTTTCGTCCCTTAGGACTTCATCAGATTAGGTTGTTTACGTTGATGCAACTACACAAGCGCACGAACGAGAGACGCTGGGAATTTTAAATTTTAAATTTTCATAAATGTTATGGGTATACGATCTAACTAATTTAAATTCCTTTTCTTTTTTACTTTGTTTCCACCATCTTTATTAAATATCCCACATTGTGAAAAAAAAAAAAGATCTGCGCGAAACGTTGTAAGAAACTGGACGCAAATTTACTCTGGATGAAACTAACGATTAAATTACTTTCTAAACATTTTCATCTTAGTGAATTATTTTATCTTTTAATTAGAGTAGCAATTTTTATGACAAAATTATGGTCAGTCTCGTTATGGTGAGCAACAAATGCGTTTAACGTGTTGTTTTTTTAAAATGTCTCTTTTTTGTTCATATATTTTATTTCAACTTATTGAGGTTTCACCAATATATTTCTGGCGATCCTCGCAGGTGATAGAGTAAATTCCTCCTTCAAGTTTTGGCTCTAAACGGCAGTAAGGATGAAATATGTTATGAGGAAGAAGGACTGAACAACGATGGCGATATCGATCATGACGAAGACATCTGCTACATTGACAACCATTATTGAAACTATCGTGAAAGACAGCAGTTGCGCACCCCTAATTCTTTAGCTTAAATATTATGGGGGGTGCATATTATACACAAATAATCCGGGTAATTATAATTAGAGTATTATAAAGTACTTTCTTAAAACAATATCTCTTTCAATTTCAGGACTGCCCCCCACACACACACACACACACCACACCCCACCCCACATCCCCCCACACACAGAATGAATACTAATCGATAATGCCCTCAAGACGAATGATCATTATATGCAATACTCGACTCTTTTGAAAAATACCAGAGCAAATTGTAGATGTAGTTTAATAGAAAATATAATTTTCTAGAATTAATGTTTCCACTTTTGTTACAAGTGTATATGTTAATTTGTTTAAAATTTCTTTTGATATCGGTTATTTGTTTTATTTAATTAATCTATTTGGGTTTTCAGGAAAGTTCATGTCGATTTTTAGTCGTTCATGTTCCAACACATTAGAACATGTTACATTTATTGACAGATAATATATGCTTACATTTCCCATTAGAGCACATTTCAAACTATCTATTGAGAAAGAAAGTTTAAAATTACTAAATTCGTGTCACAGTTGCAACCCTATGAAAATGAATGATCATGTTGCATTTTAGACACGTGATGCTTTTTTTTACTGTAAAAGCAAAAAATGCCTCGCAAACAACAAAAAAGGTGCGTGCCGTGTACGGTGAAGGTTCTTTAGCTGACAGAACTGTACGGAAGTGGTTCGCTAAGTTTAGAGTTGGCGATTGTAGCCTTATTGATGAACAAAGCTCAAGAAGACCCCCCCACTCACCCTACTACAGATGACGATCAAATCAAGATATTGATTGAGAATAACCCGCACTACACAACGCGTGATTTGGCAGAAGCACTAAATTTATCAAAATCCTCCGTCCTTGAGCTCTTGGTGATGCGTGGTTACTCAAATCGCTACGATGTTTGGGTGCCACATGATTTGAGTGAAAAAGAATCTTTTGGTTCGAATTGAATCTGTGATTTGCTGTATAAAAACAATGAAAATGCACCCTTTTTAACCATATTCTGACGGGTGATGAGAAATGGGTCGTATACAACAATGTTCAGCGAAACATGAGCAAACTTTAGCCACCTCAAAAACAGGATTTCTTCCTAAGAAAGTTATACTGTGTATCTGGTGGGATTGGAAAGGAATACTGTACTATGAGCTTCTGCCAAGTAACCAGTCAACTGATTTAGAATAGTACTGATCGCAACTGGACGAAATATAGGCTGCAATTCAAGAAAAACGCTCAGAATTAGCGAACAGGATAGGTGTTGTTTTCCATCAGGATAGTGCCAGAAATCACGTTTCTTTGGCAAACCAGCAAAAATTGTTGCGGTCTGAGTGGAATGTGTTATCCCACCCGCCATATTCACCAGACATTGCTCCTTCGGATTTTCATTTATTCAGGTTCTTGCAAAATAATCTCAGTGTTAAAAATGTTAATTCTTTGGATGACAAAAACACCTTAATGAGTTCTTTGCTGAGAAACCATCGAAATTCTGGGAAGAGGGAATCTTTAAGTTGAAGGAAAAATGGAGAAAGGTTGTGCAACAAAGTGGTTCATATTTAGTTCAATAAATATTTAATGGCGTAATTTTGTTTTATGTTTTAATTTCCCTTATTGATTGAAGACATTTACGTTGTTTCATTTTATTTACGCTGATTTATCGATTAATTTATCTTCATCCTTCTACTATAGGATATAAACGCTACTTTCAAAACAATGACATAAGTCATATACAAAGCATATTAGAACATGACTAAACTTTATTTTCTACCCAATAACATACAATATCACAAACATCCCACAAAGATTCTACAATACAACACACACCATTTAAATCAAAGTGTCTATTGGTTAAAAATTAACATCACCATGTGAAATATCTGACCAATCAGAGAAAGCTAAAACACTATTTTTCTGGGGCCTACTTTTGGGGAAATTTTTCTTACAAAAACCCCCAGATTTCGACTTTTAAAGAACAGAGATCCGGCTGTTTCCAAGTCGAGCGGAGATGCGACTGTCCCCGGGCTGTTCTGACACAAAAGAAAGATGTGACTTAATAACTTTCCTTATCCCCAGCGCGTGCTGAAAAAAAAAATGTGTCGGCGACTTAAAACGAATCATCTCTAACAGCAACAGCTCAGACGATCAGTTAATCTCCGCTGACGATCGAAGTTTTTTTTATCATCCACAGCTCTTTTTTTATTGTGAATTATTCAAAAGTCTTTTCTAAATAACAGATTTTTCTGTGTATCAACTACCCAAATTTAACTCTATGTTTAATAATCTTTTGCTCCTTTTGTATTCATGTTCATATGTTTGTAAATACAAATAATTTATTTAACAGGTATAACCATGTTTTCTTTATTTTTGTTTTATTAGTGTTTGAAATTCGGACGTTTGGATTTTTTATATGAAAAACCTGGACAGCAGAATTTCCTACACCATTAACAACATATTTTCACTTTTCCTTCATTTGTTTTTCAAATTTAATTAATCTTAATTCTTCTGAAATAATTTCTGTTTTTACTTGATTAAAGAAAAAAACGAATACAATAAACGTTCGTTGAATAAATTCTGCCTCTTGGCAAAAAAAAGGAGAGAATTACTTCCATCACAAATGCCGTCCGAAAACACTTGACAATATCAGTTCCTCAATAAAACTGGCACATTTTCTTTGCTTACTTATTCGTATTTTTTGTTTTGTTTTTAATTCTTTCTCTTTCGGTTCCATTTCGTTGGCCAAATGCCAGACACACAGAGATCAGCCGATGTGCGAAGTAAGACTAAGAATGGGTTGGGTTGCGTGAATCTGGATTAAAAGTGAGCCAAGGAAATTACGGTGACAGTTCGCTGGGGAGGTGGGGAAGTTGCCAAAAAGATGTGTTTTCTAGTCAACTGATACATCGAGTGATTATATGGAACATGCAAAAGAAGAGAGAAAGAAAAAAGCATAGAAAAAAAGTAAGAAAGAGTGAAATGTAAGAAAGAAAAAGAGGCAGTAAAAAAGTGGGAGAATAAGAAAGAGAAAAAATAAGAAAAAATAAAGAAAGAGAGGAAGTAAGAAAGAATGAAGAGAGAAAATAAGAAAGAGAAAAAGTAAAAGAAAGAAAGAAAGAGACAAGAAAGATGAAAACACTGTCCAACCGGGATTTATCCGTTCGTCCACTGAAAGTGGGAGTCTCCAGCGTACATGGGTTTAGGGACAGAAGATAATCACGTTCCCTCGTCATTTAACTACTAGGAGATGCCTAAGGTGCCAGACCTCTCTCCCTCCCCCTCTCTCTTTCTCCCTCTCTCTCTCTTTCTCTCTCTCTCTCTCTTTCTGAAGAGGTACTCTTTGAGAGACCCAAAGTATCTGAGTATAATAACCTTAAACCCCCATAAAAAAGATGTTAGAATTTCACCGAGAGCTTCTTTTAACTTTCGATCTTGAATAAATTTTAAATGAAAGTAAAATGTTAACCAAAAATGAATAAGAAATAATGGTTGACAATTTATCATCGAACAGAAAAATGAGGATGAAAGCAAATACAAGTCAAAGAATGGTTAACAACAGTGTGTCGTGTAATAATAAAAATAACCTGTTGCTACAAATGCAAAAAAAAAAATGAAATGAAATAGAATCTTCCCGTAGCTTTGCTATAAAAGTAGTTTACACATTCAAGCAGTTTTCCGTGTGTCAAAAGGACAATGTGTTCGAACCTTTTTTTCCGTTCCTATGCTGTGATTGACAACCCGAATAATATTATGTAAGCAAAAACAGATAATTGATTATTATTTTATCAGATGGTTTGCTAATGTTTGACATCTTTAATATCATTTTTATTGTAAACAAAGCGTTGTATTTTTATAATTATCACATTTCCCTGTCACAAAAAGAAAAAGTAAAAAGATCTATAAATAAAAGCTATTAATTCATACAAATTTTATTGATTCATTTAAAACTGACTTTTTTTATGTGGCCTTCAAAAATAAGTAAAATATATGATACGGTCAATGAACTGGTAGGTTTGGAGAGTTAAAATATAGGAAAGAATAATATACTTGAGTATTTTGTTCTGTAATATGAAAAGAAACTTGTTTCGTTTTAATTGTCTGTGTGTTTTGAAACGACGTTTTGGCAGAAAAAGCTTATTACAGGCTTTTATAATGATGAAAGTAACAGAGAAAAGAGAAAGGATGAAAATGAGAGAAGAAAGAGTGAAACAAAGGGAAAAGGGTGAAAGAAAGAAAGAAAGAAAGAAAAAGCCGTAAAAGGAAATGGTGAAGCGAGGATAGAAATGAGAAGGAAGGGAGTGAATAGAGGAAGAGAAAATAAAAACAGAAAATGAAGGTAAGAAAGATGGAAAGAAAGAAAAGAAAGGATAGAGAATGAAGAAGGGAGGTGTGAAGAAAGAAACAGAGGAAGGGCAGCGAGAAAAATGAAGAAAAGAAGAAAGAATTGGTGGAAGAAGAAGAAGAAATCATAACAGGTAGGCAAGGAAACCAGTCATTTAAAAGAAATCTGAGAACATAAAAACGTAAGCAGCAGGAATAGAAATTGTATTTATTCTGCATTCCTTGGTGTAAAGGAAGAAATGTTTTTCTGTTGAGACTGACACCCACTTCTCATTCATGGAAGGATGTTGACAGCTTATAAGGCTAAACGTGTTGCTTATTACCATCATGTTGCTTAGCAATTCGGGTCATGGCTCATTTGGTAATGACAATGCTTCTTCAACAACCAAAGCTGATTCCTATTCACTGAAAATATCGCTATAGATACTAGCTGGCTTCCTTGCTTAAGTTAACTTAAATCTTTTTTCAGAGGATTATGGCGGTGGGGGTAAAAGGAACTTAACGACACGAGTAACACGGATGACACCAGATGAGAATTATAAATAAAAAAAAAACGTTTATTGCAAAAAAACAGGTTATCCTGGGTAGACATAATGTTAGCGCCTTGTGTATCAAATATATGAAATGCTAGGCCAATAACTGTTGTAACCTAGAGAAAATAGAATAATCACGCGAAGGTTGGTAATGAACGATAATACTTAGGACAAGAACAACACATATAAGATACGTCAACGGCGCGTAGAAGAAAGAAATCAACTGCTAGAAGTGAGTCAAGTGAATTCCACAATGAATCTCCAACTGCAGGATATCTACCCTACGTAGTCAGACGTGGCACAAGGCCGAATTTAATGTGGGGTATCCGAGCCTGTAAGCTAGGCCAAAAATTCTCCGTAGACCCCGTATAAAACGGGGTCGAGTAGCTGTTTCCAGAGTCGAGACTCTGCCCTTCGACACAGCCTCGTCTGGGGATCCTCTCTGCCCGGAGCTGGAAACTGATCTCCGACTGCAGACCAACATACAGTATTTACTACTGTATTTATATGAATGGAGATATGTCCATTATCGTCCGTAGATATGCTACAACAATAACAAAATTGTGGTAATAAGAAAAAGGCGATTACATTTATGCATATTTTAAAATATCAAAACCTTTCGTTTCCATTACAAATAACAGAACAGAAACTTGAGAGACAGAAATATACTTTCAAAGAAGAAAATTATTACCCAGGTTATTGCAAAAATAAACGAGTAAGAACCCGAATACAATTACATAAATGCCTTAATATTCGATATTGTTAATTTACATAAGAGTAAATACCCGAAGAGTTCCAAAGATAAAAAAATTGGATAGTAAGAGAAACAATACTTCACTTTGAAAAGGACCCTTTCGCATCGCTGTTGTATTTGAATGAAAAAGTCTCATTGACCTTGAGATTTAGTAGCTGGATGCGGTTGTAAATTTGGTGTGCAAACGTTATATGACCGTAAGCCAGCAGTTTAGAGATTTCTATTCTCGAAATTTCTCTGTTGTATCGTTCAACTGTACATGTTATTTTGCATTTGCTATTTGTTTAATTTTACTTTTCATAAAAAAAAAACTGTATTTTATTCTTATAATTGAATTCATATCCAATCATGATTTATATTGTCAAATATTTTGGTATCTTTTTTTTATAAATATCATCAAGTTTCGTTGTTTTCCATTGTTTGTCGCTTACGACCATAACGTGTTGAAACAGCAGTTCCCATACGATCACCGTGTTTATGAAACATCAAGCCTTGTCAATACCTAGGTGGGTGACTGCTTGGGAATACCAAGTTCTGTAAATTTGGATTTACAGGTGGTGTAATGGATAATGGCTCGGAATTGTTAATCAAAGAACCGAGTTCCAATTCCAGTTGGATTTGTTATATTCACTTACGTGCAAATACCCTTGAGAAAGGTATGAATCCACCTCTTCTCCTCCCAGCTATGGGTTAATTAGTAAGTCCTGTGTCACTAAACCATTATTATCTCAAAAAAAAAATTCTTACAATCTAAAAATATTGCCTGGCTCTAAATAACCTGCAAAGGGTTGATAAGCCATAAAAAACGAATTAATCGCTCAAAACCTTTATAAAATTTGAACTCGGTTTGCTGATTCCACTTTCTCCGTTACACCACCCGCGCATCTAATTTGTATTAAACAATAATTAATATTAATGTTCTTTTGTGTGAGAATTCTCGTCAATTAAAAATAAATATCTTCATAAATTATTTTAAATCTTTGGAAGGCTTATTTTTTTTTTCTCCAGAAAAGCGCATTTTCAAGAATAAAGATATCTTTCTGGAATCTTCCGAGGTTTTTGTAACTTTATTGGACTCTACCTTGACCAATAAGAATGTATAATTACTCTCCAAGCTTAACAGAAGAATCGTGATGAAATTGATCATAAACGAAAATGACATGTTTATCATTAATTAATCATAGATAAGGATCGGAAGCACATGAAGGATTGAAATAAAGTTCAAATACACACACACACACACACACACATACACACACACACACACACATATATATATATATATATACGAGGGTCATTCAATAAGGTGAATTTTTTGGTATAAGGACTTCTAATACAGATAGAAGCTTACTTTTTTTTCAACGTAGTCTCTCAGCACTGTCACACATTTTTCCCATCTGTGCACAAGATTCCGTATTCCTTCAGCGTAAAAATATTTGGACTGATGTCTCAGCCAGTCGCTCACAACACTTTTGATTTCATCGTCACTTTTAAACTTCGTGCCTCTCGTCGACGCTTTCAGGGGACCAACCAGGTGAAAGTCTGAAGGGGCAAGGTCTGGGCTGTAAGGGGGATGAGGGAGCAGTTCCCAGCCCAGCTCGTTGATGGTCTGCACCGTTTGGGCTGCTGTGTGAGGCCTTGCGTTGTCATGATGCAAGATGACTCCTTCTGACTGATGACCCCTGCGTTTGTCCCAACAGATAAGCTCAAAGTCCTTGCAATGTCAGCCACTGTCACCCTTCTGTCAGACTGAATGAGGTCATTGACTGATTCGATCACCTCAGGAGACCTCGCTTCTGTAGGCCTCCCAGGCCTGTCTTCATCCTCAACACTGCTCCGTCCTTCTTTAAACAATTTAGCCCACTTGTAGACATTTTTTTGGCTGAAACATGTGACACCATACACAGTTGACACCCTTCAGCAACCAAAAACTTGATAACTGACCGCTGTTCAATCCTGGAGCATGCTTCTTGGTCGGCCATCTTTGTTAATCGCCAAAACTCTCAAAGCTTTTTTTTAATCTGCAAAAGAAATTAAATCCATGTGAAAAAGAAGTAAAACAAAAAATAAAAGAGTAAGCTTCTATCTGTATTAGAAGTCCTCATACCGAAAAATTCACCTTATTTATTGAATGACCCTCGTATATATATATATATATATATATATATATATATATATATATATATATATATATATATATATTATTCTAGGATCATTTTCCAACTTATTCAAGATGATCTTCGCCCTCCTTAACCTTCCAACTTTCTGCCCTAGAGTAACAAGGTGCCTCACACGTTTCACGTACGATTTCATTTTCAAGTCGTTTTTCACCGTACTTTGGAGTGTCAAAACTGAAACGCATCTCTCTTAGTGAATAACACGGAATACATCGTAGCGATTTCAGCTCACATTTTTACACTAGCCCTTTTAATTCCACCAATGTCATATATTTACCTTTTATGGTGATTTATTTACCATTTTATGGAGAAATAAATTTGAAAAGAAGTCTTTTTATTAAAAAATGTATAAAATATTACAAAATTATCGAAATATGTATTGCAAATCAACCACAATGCGTCATTTATCATTTACTATTTTATAAATAACTATGAAAACAAGTTTTTTATTCAATCTAATAAATAGTGTTTAATATCTTTGGTGTCAATTCTAAAGAATAAAGAAAATATATAAATCCATTTTCATGTTGGGTGTTATTATAATTCGCTTTTTAAAACAATAAACATTCCCGAGAAAGTCAAAGTGTAAAGCGGTGTCAAGGGAATAACCATCCTTTTGAAATACTATTTTTTTTTTTTGCGGACACGAAGGTTAAATATTGCCCAAATTTGTAAAAGTGCCCAAGCAGTAAGGAAAGGGCAGATTATGAGACGCAAGATTAACGAACGCCGCTGGGCTTAGAGAACAGAAAGGAAATCACACTTCGTAACAAATTACTTCAGTCTGGTGATATCATTTGACTCGACTACTAAACAAAAGAATATGACTTTTCACAGTACCCAACTCACTGCGCCCCCCCCCCTAGCTACGCCACTGACCAAACTGGATGGTTAATCTATACAGAGCCCTGAAGACTTTTTTATGTGGTAATGTTTAAAAGGAATGTTCTTCAGTAAACATAGACATGATGATGTATCAGTCAGCCACAGAGAGAGAGAGAGAAAGAGAGAGAGAGAGAAAGAGAGAGAGAGAAAGAGAGAGAGAGAAATTATTCCTTCCTTATTGAAGACATTGAATGATGAGAAGGTATTGGCATAGAGCCATGGTTAGCTAATTAGCCTCAGAAGACTATTGCTGGTGAGTTTGATTCTCACTAGGTGCCCCACTATTAGTATCTGTCTATATTTCTGAGATGAGGTATTATGTACACTATTTACATTATTCGGACTATTGTCCGCATCTTTGTCGCCATATTTATTACAACATTTCGGCCGTTGTACGCTCCGGCCTTCTTCAGGTGGTTGGAATGTCGAACTGAACCCTTTATTTCGCACATTGGGCTCATTGGTACAGTGGATAAAGGCGTTGGTTAGATCCAGTGACAAGACCAAAAGAGTGTGAGTTCAATACCTGGTTACGGCAGTGGAGAACTTGGAGAGAGGAATTAACAGAAGATAACTGATAACTGACATCCATTAAGCATGGCACGTGAAGCTAGAATAGTCTACTCCATAATTTTATACAGATATGTTCTTGTTAATTTTCATGCTTAGAATAACTTTTATCAGTATTTATGCTCAATGCATATTTTGTATAAAGAATATTAGTGCATTCCACCTATCCACGAGCAAAAATGTTTTTAAAGTCTGTAGTGGACCGTGCGGTGTGAAGTGTGTGACGGATGAGGAGATATCTCTGGGTTAAGACTTCCGCTGGCCGGTCCAGCTACATAAGAATGTTGGACCTTAATGGAGTCCAATGAAGGCAAAGAAACAAACAAGACCGCTATACATGTATGCAAACAAATATATATTAATAACAAACATTAATACACGAAGTACAACGACATGAAGGGTTACAGTGTTGTATGGAGAAGTTATGGTGAGTGTGTTGAGTGTCCGTACGAACGCGTATATTGTTTTTAGCGTGTTCCCAGAATATGGGAAACGCTGAATGTGTGCGAGGTCACATAATGGAATAAGTAAAAAAAAAAGAAAGTTTTTTTTACCTCGCCTCACGCGCGAGGTTGCGGCCCGAAGGCCTGAGTCGAGAAAGATGGTCGCACGTGTGCGTAAACCGTAAAAAGAGGAAGAGGCGAAAGATCAGCCAGTATTTATACTCGTGGGAGAGAGATCCCTGTTGAAAGATTAAGGAAATGAGGAGGAGCTAACTGCGACAAGTCTTTATAAAAAACGTTCACGTAAAATCACCTGCCTGATATTGTTCACTTCATTTTCCATGTTTGTTTATCGTTTTTTTAAATTCGCTCTTGTATTTTCAATTAAGTTTATAAAAAACATAACACATAAATGCTGTTTGTTTGAATGTCTCATTCAAATTTATTAACCAAAATTAACAGAAAAAAATGTAATTTTCTTGCTTTGTTTATTAAAGAAAACTTAGTTCTTACAATCTCATCCTAATATTTCTCCCATTTAGAGATAAATAATAGAAATATCTCAATTTCAATAATTCAACTTTAATTTTTCACCTAGATTTTTTAATATGTTATTTTCTTGCTTTCTTTATTAAAGCAAAATTTGTTCTTACAATTAAATCCTAACGTTTTGCACAGTTAGAGAAAAAATAATAGAAATATTTAAATTTAAGTCTTTCAACTTTCACTTTCCATTCGGGTTTCATTCCGCAGTTTAAAATGAAGTTTGGTTTGGTTTACGGCATATCAACCTCAATGGCTTATTTAATGCCGACAACATTTTTAGGATAGATTCGTATGAATAGAATATGTATTTTCTGGTTTAGATTGGTTCGGTTCATTTTGTTTTACGGCATATCAACCTCAATGGGTTATTTAATGCCGACAACATTTTTAGGATAGATTCGTATGAATAGAATATGTATTCTCTGGTTTAGATTGGTTTGGTTTATTTTGTTTTACGGCATATCAACCTCAATGGGTTATTTAATGCCGACAACATTTTTTTATTGCTGGTAATATTTTGTTTTGTCAAAAATCTGTTTCTGGTAATATTTTTCCTTCAAAATTGTATTGGTGGTAATATTTTTTTCAAATAAGTATTGCTGGTAATAGTTGACTATTTTCCCATAGCTGGGACCCTAACAGGTGCTACCAGCCCCGGTCAGAGTGGACCCGGGAACACCAGCAATTAAGAGGTGGTTCCAGGCTCTTCAAAACCTCCTGATCAGAGGCCTTGTTGCTGGACGTAGTTTATCATCTTACCCAGGATGCGGGTGTAGTTTAACGTTTTACCCAAGACGATTAAAATGAAGTCGTTCAATTTTTTTTTGGTGTGCGCATGTTTGTGCATGTATGTCTGCATAAATGCATCATTTTTTTTAAAATTCAACATTATTGGTGGAATGAAAAATAAGTTTGTTTTTTTTTACAATTTTTAATTAGTTGCTGTTAGAAGAAATAAAATAGAGTTTCACTTAAAAAATTTTTATTGTCTCAAAAAACCGAGCTAGTCATCCCAAATTGGAGTTCTATTGTACACGGGATGACATTAATCTCAGCCCCAGAGAGAAGTACAACTGTAAGATGAATACTTAGTTGTTTTTTTTCTTTTAGTATGAAAAAGGTGCATTAGTACAAAAATGTTAATTAAGTTTCGGTATGTTTTAGGTCATTGCATAATTACACAAGATTTGTACACAATATATAAATTAGTCTTTTTAATTAAGTACCAGGTTAATTAACATGAAATTCAAGCGTCTTGTTACGAATTTAATGGCGTTGATCAACGGCAAAAGGAATTTCAAATCTGCAGGATAATCTGAAAAATTATAACAAAAGTTTTCATTTGATTAGAGCTGAGCAAGTGTGACACAAGTTCATATTTACTGAGCACCCAGAATAACAATATTTTTTCTGAAGATCATTATACGTTCTCCGAATTTATTAGATTTCAAATCTAGCACAAGGTCTTCTTTTGTGAGTATTTAGAAACAATTAAAGCATGTATTAATGCAATTTGAAATCTTTAAGATCTTATAAGAGGTACAAAATTTAATTAAGCCAATTTAATATAGGTTTCATAGTAGATGGGTAAATAGAGGTAGATAGGTTCGCCTATCGTCCGGTTCACACTCCTCCTTAAATTTTTAACAGGAGTAGAGGTTTGTCCCTTGTTTCCTGTTTAAGATTGTGTTTCTGGTTCCTTCTAAAGTCTTTTTCATTCTCTTTCACTTCTAGTAGCACGACGTTGCGTCTTAGTGGCCTTATCGCTTTGCTTGGGGGGAATTGATTAAAAAAAAAAGACATAATTAAAAAAGGAAAATGATAGCAATACAAAATTAAAGGCAAGAAAAAAATTACTTTCCACGATTGAGTTCTGACAATAACCGGTTAACACATTCTATAGTATTTTTGTCTTGTTTTTCCTACTCTATCAAGCCCTATATTATGACTTTTCTACTATAACATCTCTTCCATTACTTTTTCTAATCCTAACAAACCAAACCATATAAATTTTCTCGCACAATTTCTCCTACCCTATCATAGTTCACCTTATGACTCTCCTTTCAACAAAATAAACATCATAACTTTTCTTGCATGATTTTTTGCTTCCTAACAATTCAGAATTTATCAATTTTCTGTTAAATCATTTCCACATTAATATTTTTATTACGGCAATTGCATTGTAATATATATATATATATATATATATATATATATATATATATATATATATATATATTGTAATATCCCAAGCCACGTTAAAATCATCAGATAACGAAGAAAAAATATGCATAGGAGTAACTGATGGACGCCGGAAACAAAGAAACTACGCACACAAAATATCTTTCAGAAATAGTAAATGTTATATTGTGCTGATACAGGTGTATGCTGTTGAAGGATAATGTTAGTAACGAGTTAGTGACAATATAAAGAGAAGAGAGACATAGGTCTGAACTCAACAAGATTTTATTAAACACTGCTAAAGAAGTAGTTTTACTACTACGGTATAACACGTGATGATGTGGTGGGAGGTTGCAGGCAATGGTGATAGTGGGAGTAATCACAATCATGGGGAAGTAACTCGATGTATACAACATCTTCGGTTTTTTACTGAAAAATAAAAACAATTTTATTTTTATTTATGTGCATTTAATTAGTGTCTATATCTGGCTGGAAGCCTGATTGTTCTATTTTCCGTGCCCATTTGTGATACGACTTGTCTTTGACTATTTTCTTGGTTGAATATATTTTCATAGTCGTATGTAACTTTGCGCGTAAGATTTTCATTTGTTTTTAAGAGGTGGCGCCTGTTACGTCGTAAATACTTTCCTTGTTCTGTTTTTATTAGATACGAACGAGGCTCTTTTAGCTTTTTAACAATTTTGCCTTTCAGGTTCCAATTTCCTTGGGAACGAATGCGAACGGTATCGTTTTTGTTTAATGATGGTAGTTCTTTGAACTTTTTGTCTACTTCATGCCTTTTCATGGATTTATTATGCAGGATGTTAGGAAGGTTTGTCCTAAGCGTTCTTTTCATTAGTTGTTTTGCTGGTGACGGCGAATTATCTTTTAATGGGGAGGTCCGTAATGCTAACATCGCTAGATATGGGTCTTGTTCGCTTTCAAAAGACTTTTTTAGTGTTCTTTTGATGGTTTGAATATTTCTTTCCACTAGTCCATTGGATTGTGGGTAGTTCGGACTCGTCGTGATGTGCTTAAAATCCCAATCTTTTGCGAATTGTCTAAATTCTGATGATCCGTACTCCGGGCCATTGTCACTGATCACGATCTGTGGAATACCAAACTTTGCGAAAGTGTTTTTTATTTTATTGATGACTGTGCGAGATTTGCAGTCATCAAGTTTATGGATATCGAAATATCTCGTTATGTAGTCTATTATTACTACATACGCATTATTATATAAATAAAAAATGTCTGTCGAAACTTTCGTCCATGGTGTTACTGGTATTTCATGGTGCATTATTGGTTCTGACGGTTGTTGGTTTCTATGATCTAGACACTGTGTGCATGTGCTAACCATTTCTTTTATCTGATTATTTATGTTGGGCCAATATATGACTTCCTTCGCCCTTGCAATGCACTTTTCTATCCCTAAATGTCCAGTATTGATCTTTTGTAGGGCTTCTTTTCTTAGAGATGTTGGGACCACTATCCGAGTACCTTTCAATACTAGTCCCTTCACAACCGATATCTCATCACGAACTGGCATGTATGGCGCTATTGTAGGTGGTACATCTTTATTTTCTGGCCAAGTTGATGTTGCATACTTCATCAGCATTTGTAGTGTTGGATCTTTCCCAGTTTCTTTTCGGTAGACGTCGAGTTTTTGATCGCTCATAGGATATTGTCTTAAAATGGTATGGATATATTTGTCCATCTCCGTATCTGGTATCTCTTGTGTATTGTCCATCTTGTCTATTTCGTATATTCTTTTTATTAACCCTAGATTTTCCGCTGTATTCGCGCTAATTACTGCGTTTGCACTGGTGTCCGCCACAATGAAATGCGAGTTTATTTGTATGTCTTTATTTTGTAACCGTATCGTACAGCTACCTATTATGGGAATTTTTGTACGATTATATGCAGTTAGTGTTATAGATGTTTTCGCTAATTTTGGCTTGGGTTTAATGGTGTTGTATATCTTCACTGGTATTACGTTCACATCAGCACCTGTATCAATTTTAAAGTTAATTAAGGTTTCGTTACCTTGGAGTTTTATCCTCCACTTGTCAGTTTGAAGCGCGTGTATATTTTTTTTCAATATGGCGTCCATTTTGAACTGGACTGACTCCACGTGATCTGAATCATAGGATTGTCCGACATTGTACAAATTTTTCTTTTTCGTTCGACACATTCGAGCGAAATGTCCTCTTTTTCCACAATTTGTACAGTTTTTATAGTATGCTGGACAGTTATTTTTCTGATGTGAACCAGAACAGTAGGTACATTTTTCAATCAATCCAATGTTGAGTTTTGGCGGGCTTTTTGTCTTCTTGCTTATACATGGCATTGGAAGACATCTTGTTTTTTGTTACTTTATTCTTCTTTACGTCGCGAATTAAAGATATATTTTCTGTGTCTGTGGCCATTATTTTTGAATGTCTCTTTGTTTCTTCGGCACTGAGACCTGCTTGGATTGCGTTTTCCAAATCCAACGACGGTTCTCTCAACATTCTTTCTCGAAGCATATCGTTAATGCCACAGATAAAAACGTCTTTTATTAGTCTCTCAGTTAGTTGTCCAAATTCACACTTGTTTGCTTTTTGGAGCAATTCAGTGACATATTCGTCAAATCTCTGGGTTTCCTTCTGTTTGCAAATCAGAAATTGATATGTGAGAAAAGTTAAGTTTTTTCTCGGTTGGCAGTGTGAGTCAAATTTTTCAATTACTTTTTCTAAATTGAATTTTTGTTCTTCGTTCTCGAAATTGAAGGTATAGTATATTTTTCTTCCTTCATTTCATATACAGGTCAATAAAATTGAGGTTTTTACCTTCTCCGGTTTTTTATCTGACTCTGTTGCTTGTAGAAATAGCTGGAATTGGTTTTTCCAAATTTCCCATTCTTGTCCAAGATTGTCTGATGAAAAATTGAGTTCTTTGGGGTGCGGCAGAAATTCCATAATTTTTTTTTTTTTTTTTTTTTTAGTTGACGTATGTGAGTGTTGAAGGTTCGAAGTTCTTTCTTGACACCATTTTATATTGTGCTGATACAGGTGTATGCTGTTGAAGGATAATGTTAGTAACGAGTTAGTGACAACATAAAGAGAAGAGAGACATAGGTCTGAACTCAACTAAACACTGCTAAAGAAGTAGTTTTACTACTACGGTATAACACGTGATTATGTGGTGGGAGGTTGCAGGCAATGGTGATAGTGGGTGTAATCACAATCAAGGGGAAGTAACTCGATGTATACAACAGTAAATACGCGAACAGCACAATCCTTTCCAAGTATATCTGGGAAATTCAAAACAAGAAGCAAATCACACCAAAAATATCATGAATCAATCAAAAAACTACAAACTCTGCTTGAAGGAAAAATAGCTATAATTACCTTCCTAGACCAAAACAAACTATTAAATAAACGATCAAATTTAAACGATTAATATGCAGACACGAAAACAAATTCTTACTACGTTACTTAAAAATCGAAAACTGAAAAGAATAAATAAATCAGCAAAAACAAGTAAAATAAATTAATCCAAATAAATAAAGTAAATAATTAAAAATTAATAAAACACTTCCGCCAAAATAACCGTTAGAATAGACTACCCACAATGCACCACTGTCCTGTATATATAAACAGCCGAGAAAAAACACAACGCATGTGGCCTGATGATTGCGTTTAACATGAAACAGTCTGTTGCCTCTGAGTGTTGACTTTATATATATATATATATATATATATATATATATATATATATATATATATATATATATATATATATATAGTAAAGGTAATAAATCCAATGGTATATAATCCTAGTGGATCCTAGTAATGTAAAATATTAAAACTGATCCGTAAAAAGAGCTCAACGTATTTATTATTAAAGAGCAAATAAAATAGTACATGAAAAAATCCTAAATGACCTCATATGTGAAATCGAACGATTTCAACCTTCGAAAACTCCCTCAGTCTTATTCAACCCCGGTATGTAGACTGAGTTCGTGTCGGAATTAGAAATTTAACTGTGACAGCTGTCGAAAAAATTATATAGAATTTATCCATTTCAATGTTTAAGTCAGACGAAAGGCACGTGGTCAGAGGAGGATGTAAGGTATTAAAGGTATTAGAAGTTGTATAAAATTAAACCCGGATATTAACTTTATGACATTAACTTGAGGTTATATGAAGAATGAAGTGATAATTTGAAAGTGAGAGAGGAACGAAAAGCTATTTTTTTCATTTAAATAGATGGGGTTAAGTTTAAAAATACAAATTCCTACTTTAAACTACACTTCCAAAGGCAAGTTATATTTTAAAATAATATATATATATATATATATATATATATATATATATATATATATATATATATATATATATAAAGATTTTTTTAAAATTGACTCCAAATTGATGTCATAAAAACCCTACCAAATGAAGCCAGACAGTTTAAACATTCCTGTGGCAAAATTTTACAGAAACACACACACACACACACACACACACACACACACACACACACACACACACACACACACACACACACACACAAATTTGAATTGAAAATGGGTGCGGTTTGATTGGATGGGGACTCGATTTATTAACCAATAGGTATAAAAGGTATAGGCCCCACCTATGGAATTGTTTGTATGAGTCTGTTTTCATCAATGTGTTTGCTATATAAGAGGGGAGATTTTGACTGCAAAGGTAGAAAAGGATAGCCTAGAAAGGAGTAGGGACCACACCCGGTCTGCTGCTACTGCAGGGAAGAGGTTAGGCGACTCAGGCGAAAGACTGTTATCATGTAGAAAGGCTTAACCGTTTTAGCGTGTAAATTCTGCTGCAGCTGACAAAAGGAATAGATCATGTGGTGATGTGGGATGATAAAAAACTATTACCATTGTTACTATTGAAGAAGAAGAAGAAGAAGAAGAAAGTAGCGAAATTCTTTTTTTTTTTTGTATATATATATTATAAAATGAGGATAAAAATTAAAGTGTCTGAACTCATGTGAAGGGTTTCTTTTCGGTTCCTCGCGACCAGCGTTGAAGTTCTTGCCAATGTAAAATTACTCGCCAATCATATTATCATCCTCTAACAAGCACACAACAATTCAAAGAATGTTATCTCAATAATCCAAGAAAGCTAAGTATTTCAAACTATCTGTCTTCGTCTACTTTTGAATGTATGCAAACCATATATCCTTTCGGTGAGAAACAGGCTCTTTTACCTCTTTGTCTTAAACATTCTTTAATATTATTTTGTATCAGATCATTTAATCTGTTGCATGAACATTTCCTCTTCGTGGCAATACGTTAAAACTACGGACTTTGATAATTCTGGTTTATTTCCCTGAAACGAGTTACTGACAATACTTCAAGCTTGTAAATTCTTTATCTTGTTTTGTTAAAATTGCCCGTGTGTTACCTCGTCATTATAATCCTCAATCTTCTTGGCGTGGATAAACCAACTGTTTATTTTAACCCCTAAGCTCCGCGCAACTAAAATACAGATATATGGGTGAACCTCCAAAACCCTAAACTACCTAAGATTCCCATCTCAGTGGGGGAAAACTGGCTCGAAGCATTCAATGCCTAAAAAACCAAACTAGTTACATTCCATCATCACTGACTGGACCCTGAACTATCACCAATCACGATGAATGGATGTCCTCTCAGGAAGGTCCGTGTCCTGAGCACCTATTGGGACTTAACTTCAACCCAGACCTTAAGTTGAACTTGTACATACGATCCATCACTAAAGATACTAGGAAATTGTCAGTACCTCTGCCACTCCAGTAAGTACATGACTCCACCTACTATCCTCTACTCTTACAAGAGCTAGATCAAGCCAAAAATGGAGTACTGTTGCCATATATGGACAGGAGATGCCCAGACTCGATAGAGTCCAAAAGCGTCTCCGTGTTCTTGTGGGTGACAAAAAAATTTCCACTCTACAGCCTCTATCTCACAGACGAAATGTCGCAAGCCTCTCACTGCTCTACTTCCTATGAACCGCCGCTTTGTAGAACCGACTACCAAGGGGATGCTTCCCCGATTTAAGTCTTAACCTGTTCAAATCTATGTTTAACAGTTATCTTCCCCACATATCCCCTGTAGCCCTAGTCTACCTCGAGTAGATCTCGGGTCTTGTACACGGTGGACATCATTGTAAAAAAATTAAAACAAAATAACTAAACAACTATTTTCCTTATATATAAATCACCACAAGCAACTGTAAATTTCTGTAATGGTTCATGAATTTTTCTATAAAATGTTTGTTTGCAGTAGAGCCGAATGAAAGTGATTCTGAAAGCAGAAAAGAATTATGAATTATTATCTCTGAGTGTCGTCAACTGTCAAGTGCAAAAAAGTAAAAGTGATTTGATAATCAAACAAACGTTGTTATTTTGATCTTCGTTCACATAAGACTGAGAAACTACGAGAGTTTTTGGTGGCGATTCTTTGTTCTGTTTTGTTATTGTTTTGCTTTACTTAAAAAAGATTTATTTGCAACACAAATTATCGTAGAAAATAAAAGCTGCAGACAAAAAATATTTTTAAAGGGAAGGAATTCATTGGAACTCTTCTGTTAAACGAATCACAATAAAACCTTTCTCAAGCAACATGGACGACACGTGGGATTGTTTGACTCTTTCTTCTGCGTGTCAAAATGCTATTAAAGACTTAAAGTTTAGTAAAATGACCCCAGTACAGGTTAGTTTTGTGCCTTTCTATAAATATTAAACTTTTTCCACCTCCCATCTCTTTTCTGTTTTACTACAATTTCATTTAAATACGTTGAAACAAACCAGTTTTTTTTTCAATGATAGATAACCGCGAACCCGCATGTCGTTTGTTTTTCAACTGTTAGTTATTTTTTTTTTTAAACTTTTTATTCAGCTTCTCATTAATACAATTTATATAATATATATATATATCAATATCATAAAGTATATAATTTATTTAGCATTAATTTCTTAACGATGTGATTCATGCTTTTTTTTCTATTAGCCTTGTGAACAACCGGTAACTTTTTCGGTAAATTTTCATTTCAACACCCGAGCGCTAAATTCACTGCTCAATGGGCCTAATTACTTCCTTTCCTTGCAGAAATTAGTACGCGCTTCCGTTAAGAGATTTTTTTGTACTTAATTTAAGAAGAAAGTTAACTTTCATTCAAATGTAAACATCGACAAATAAAAGAATAACAAAGTAATTTTTTTATGAAGAATGAAAAGAAAAATTAATCGTTCTCTCTAACGAACCCCAAATAGATTAGGGCAATTGAAGCAATTATTTAATTTAATGTTTATTATTTTTTAATTTGTTCCCTTCTTCTTTAGGGTTAGGTGTTAAGGTTAGGGGGGTTTCTTTCTGTGTAGAACAAGAGGACAAATGAAAAAAATAATGAAAAAATAGAATCAACCCATCTACTTTAACAAGTTTGTGCATTAATTTTTAGCGGGTACTAATTTCTGCAAGGAAAGGAAGTAAATAGGCCCATTCAGCAGTGGATTTAGCGCTCGGGTGTTAAAATGAAAATTTACCACTTTTTCTTTCATAACAAAAATCTTTTTATAATTTTATTGTTTCTTTCTGTTATCATATTTGGAAACATATTCATCACCTTATTAAATGAAGCTTTTCATTCACACAAAAAATCTATATTCCTAGTCTTCTAGACTCTCTAGTGACTCTAGTCAAAGATTTTTTTGTTAAAGTTACGGTTGAAATGTTATTTACAGACACTGCGACCAGAAATAATCATTTATTTTTTTACTCATTATTTTAAGCACTCCAGATTACGATTATTAAAAAAAAATCATTAAATTTTAAAAGTTAATAATGGGAACCAGTTTGCTATGTATATTCATTTATTGTCATATGACGTGATTTCTTAAATTTTTTTAAAATAAAAAAATATTTTTGAATTTTCGATTTTATGAAAAAGAAACTAAAAATTTAATTTTTTTTTTTTTTTATTTATTTAAAAAAAATTTTTTTTTTTACATTTTAAGAAAATAAGCTTTTGGCTTTCGTGGGGGGATGAATTTTTATTTACATAGCAAACTGGACACCCTAACTTTTAGTTTTATAAAGTCTAAATAATTTCCTTCTTTTACATTTGTGCCAGGAGTGCATTAAAAAATTTTTATGATAGTACCGATTGTACACTACAGTCCAGAGTTCCACCAAAGTTATTCTGAATTAATATTTTTTTCTCCCTTTGATTTATTTTGGCCTTTGAATGAAACAAATTTTTAGTCAGGTGGGGGTAGTAGTTGTTACCAATGCAGAAAGTGGAATCAGTATGACAAGTTCAAATTCCAACCATTTCGATTTCGCACAAATACTTTTCGGGAATGTATGAAATTATGAATCTATTTTTTTCTGGTAACAGAACAAAATCACAATGGAAAAATCGCAGCATCTTCCCTAAAGTGGGCAGAACCCCAATTTCATAAAATTTAAAAAGAAGTAAATTTTTAACATTGAAAATTCAAGGAGCTTTTAATTCAAAATTTAATGTGAAATTGAGAATAATAATAATAATAATAATAATAATATGTAATTTATACACTTATGTACAATATCCAATATATACACTCCAATGTCAAATTGAGACAAACCCAATATTCAATACATACTCACATATTTGTTCTCCATTTTACATGAATGATCCCTTAAAACGAATGCATGCTCCAACACTCTGCAGTTCCAGGGTTGAATGAAAAGCAATACTGACAATATATGTCGATGTTATCTTAATATAATATGATAACAGACGAATGGACTTTACACCTAATCTTATTAATTAATCTTATATTAGACTAAGATTTTACCCACTTTTGGAATAAGTGTCTGGGTTTTTGTCTCCTGGTTTTGTCATGGATTCTACTTTTCTCACTCCAGCTAAAGGTTAATATCTAGCATCTCTTGCCTTTGTTCGCAATCAGTCTAGGAGAAAGACAGATCTTAATTAAAAACTGGTTGGGAATGTGGCTTGCAACTCCACCCCATAAAAACCTATTTTTTACAGAAACCACAACAACAACACCTAGTGTGATGATGAGGCTGAGACCCAAGCATACACACACACACATCATGGTCATAATTACCTTTGATGATTTTGCACTAAAAATACTTGGATATTTATTGTATAATATGAAATAATTACAACCAATTAATTTTGTTGGCTTCAAGTGTTTATCTTGTTTCTTGCAGCAAACATATTTTAACACAATCTCAGCAATTAACTTGGCTTTGTATAAATAGTTTTCCATTTTGTTTTACTTTGTTTATACCAACCAAAAATAAGACAGCATTATTATTATACTTTTGCACCCCACCCAACTTCAAAACACCATATATTTATTTCCTGTGCATCAAAATTTGCATTATGACATTTAAATTGGACATCTGGAAACTTGTTTTCAATCAAGATCAACATCAGTAAGTTTTCCTACCAATCTGTATTGTTTTTTATGCAGACCCGAGGTTGAGACTGATCCAGAAGGATGTTAAACTCATAAGCTGATAGCATGATAAAAAAGACCCCTTAAACTTAATAAAGAAAAGTTTTATCATCAAAATGTTTATTAAGAGGAAAGGCCAAAGAATTTTTTTTATTAAATTTTTTTAATCCTTTCTAGCATGTTCAATATTTTGATTAAAAATCTTCTTTTTTTTTTTGCATTAGCACCTTTTTTTATTTTGACAGTGAAAAATGCACATTGATTTGAAAATCCTTGAATAAATCAAATAATAGTCGGATTTTAATGAAACTTTAAGGATTTATTCAGAAATGAATAAAATCATTATTTTTTTTTTTTTTTTTTACATATGTCCCCCTCTCCACTTACTTCATGAAATTTCAAGAAATTAAATTTCCATCCCTAAATTTGTTTTATTAGTTAAAAGCAGGACTCCACATAAATTCTATAAAGTAATCCTCTGCCATATCATAATTTGTTTGTCCATGCATTGCTTTGTTCTGATATTTTTTTTTTTTTATATTATTAAATATGGTGTTTTTTTGGGGGGGTGCAAAAATATAATAAATAACACTTTTTTCTTTTTACTTCACCAATAGAAAAAGAAATATTGTTGAATTTAGTGTCTGAATACTGAATTACCTTCCTTCGATTGCTTTACCTCATTCTGTCAACACATTTACCTAGTATATAATTTCTTATTCCGTTGAACATGCTCGGACATTCATGGGTCTGTAATGTCAGACATTGAGGTTGGAAGGCTGGCATTCTATGTCATAATGTAGCCGGTTATTGTAAGTGGTTGATGGGCAAACAATTTGTCTTGCTCCATGACTAGGTGTCCAGAGCAGTAGATCATTCGCAAGTTCTTGGTTTGCTTGCCAGCAGTATCTTGCAAAGTACTTCATGCTTTCACATAAGATTATAGAAATATCAGGAGTGGGTCCATAGAGCTGTGATTTAGTTGGATGTTGTCTCCAAGAGGTGTTAGCATCTGAATATAGCTTCCATCAAGCTTAGACTCAAGGGTTTTAGTTAATGTCCAGGCAGTGGCACTATCCATTAACACCACCTCTACAGTGACCTGAAAGAATCGGTTTGAGAATGGGAAAAAAAAAATTGTTAAAAAGTAGGTATTGAGAATTTATTTAGACAAGAGTGTTTGAAAAACTAAAATAAAAACATTTTATTTGAAAGATCTTTAAAAATCTATCCTTAATCTATATTTGATAAATGTGAGATCACCAACAACTTGGAGGAAAATGGATGCCAGACATTTGTGCCAAAAACGAAACATTTATATTCACAGGACCCTTTTTGACAAAAACTGTGAAAAGAAAATGAAAAGAAAGTCAAAATCAGACGATCTTAAAAGAAATAATTTAAATTTGTAAAGCTCAACCCAATTAGTTGAACCCTTCACATGCCTAAAAAAATAACTTCCAGAGAAATTCATGCACAAATATGTAGAGCCTAAATTTTTGCCGTAAGTATATGAAGGCTTTTGTGAGACAAGAAATTGGACAGGACACATTATAGCAACAAAAGGTCAACCATTTTAAGTAATTTTTCTTAAATGACAGATCATCTATTCTACAACAGTGTTTACTTTGTGAAGGGTACACCTATTCATAAAAAGGAAACAAAAAAAACATGAAGATAACTACAATTTCTTGACTATTTTTATTGTTCAGCATTGTCTATAGCAACTTCTTCAGAGAGAGAAGCACAATTTCAACAAAACCTTTTTCTATTTCCCAAAAGATATTTCTGAAAAATAAACACAAAATGTTCAACAAATCCTGGTTACTAACCAATGCACATGTAGATAATTATTTGTGCAACTTTGATATACAATTAAAAATATCTTTGCAATCCCTAAAAAAAAAAAGTGGTTGTTTTTTTGGGTTTTTTTTTTAAACTTTGAGAGCTATCCTATTTTCATATCTCTTCTTTTTTTCTTTAATACATAATTTGTGTGAATAATAAATATTTTTTCAATCATCTACAATGAACATGTGGTCTTTCATTTTCCCATTTATTTCTCTTTGAAATTATTAACTTTATACTTTGCAAAAATCTTCATATTTTGTATTTTACACACATCTTTTATATTCTGCTAAAATGTTGTTTTTTTTTCCCAATAGGAATTTTCTATTTCTGAAATAGCTTTGCGTATGAAAAGCAGTTTTTTAATTTGATTTTTTTTTAAGTCATAATTTAATAGACAAAATCTATTCTCTTCATAACTGAGTGGCAAATGAAGTTATCTTTAAAATCAATTTCAAGAACATTTACTTAGAAAACTTAAAAATTGAAATATTTAATTTTTATTGCAAAAGAAAAAATATAAATTAAAGCGGAAGACATAAATATGTAACACCAAAAATGTACCACAATAAGAAATTGAAATGAAATAACTGAATTTTATTTGCTGATTTTTTTTTTTCCCTTTTCACTACATTTTCCTCACTTTCACCTGGTGGGGTTTTCGATAAAAACCTGTCCAATGACATCTTAATGCCATATCCAATATATGATAAATCATTTTCTAATTGAATGCATTGATCACAATTTCTCCAAGGCAAACAGCCTAAAAGAACTATTCAAAAATATTAAAATAAATAGAATTATTACATTCCAGAAATCAGTTGGATTATATCTGAAAATATAGAGAAAAAAAAAGCAAAAACAAAGATTGACCATTTTCTCTAAATATAAACCAAAATAAATCAGTTTTGGCATAAAATGACTCCAAAGAGTTGAGATACCATTAAAAATGCACTTAGACTAAACTAAACTACAATAAGACGCAGAATTTGTGAAACAAAAATAAATAATTTCAAAGAAAAATGAAAAGGTAGAATTTTTTTGAATTTAAAAAATATTGCATCAGAAATAAAACAATAATTAAAAATCCAATATAATTTAACTAAAATTTTTCATAAGAAAAATTCACAAATGTCTTTTCTACATCAGTTTTCTTAATCTGGGAATTTTTAGCAGAGCAGAAGCAATCTAAAGGATGGAATTCAAAAATTGGTTTGAACTCAATGTTAGCCAAAAAGAAAAGAGAAATCCCAACAAACACACACTTTTTTTTTTTTCTTTTTTTTTAACAAATTCCCCAAATTCTCTGTTGAGGGGAGAAATAGATATTCTTCAAGTGTATACATCCGAAATTTGTTAAAGATCAGATGCTGTTTAATTCAGCATTTTGTCGGCTTAGACTTGGTCAGTTGGAATTGACATTTTGATTGGGATTTGAAGTTTAATATTGTCATTTTCAAATATGTTAACCACAGCAACATTGAGTCAAGTCCAAGGCAATCCTTAACCCAGGCCTCTACACTGTGTTTAAATCTTCAGCTACTGGGGGCAAACAATTAACACACTAAAGTTTGTTGATGGAATTGATTAAGAAAGTTTTACTTTCTACCCTTGGATTAACTTAAATTTATTATTTAAGATCCTGAAGTAAGTATAATGTTTATTTATTTTATTTGAACTTTACATATTTTATCTTTAAACAAACTTTTTTTGGTGTGAAATTCACAAATCATTAAAAAAATTTTATCACATAAAATTAATTTAATATTTTTCTCTATTTTTCTTCAACAATGACCATATTAAATATAAATTTAATTTTTTATGAATAATTTAGGTTTTTCTTTAACAGCTATTTTAAAAAAAATGTATGCTGGATTTTTCTGTCTTTTGGGTTAAAGATCACCTAGGTCAAGTCCCTCTACCCACTACATTGTGCTTGGTATAAATTGTGTCTAATTGTGTTGAAGATGACCTTTTGAAAATTTTAATTTTGTACCTGGAAATGTCTTTCTTGGAGTTTTAACAGCCATGTTAAGTGATGCAGATAAATACTTTTCATATTTTATTGATTCTATGTATTTCTTCATTTTTGTTTTTGATTTCTTAGGCAGCCTGTATTCCACTGTTTCTTCAGAATAAGGATGTTGCTGCAGAAGCTGTCACTGGAAGTGGAAAGACTTTGGCTTTTCTCATTCCAATCATTGACCGATTACAGAAGAGAGAAGAAGCATGGAAAAAGCATGAGGTATTTTTTGCATCCACTTGGCAATATGACAAACTAACAACATGAGGTCTTAAAGCTATAATACGCATACACGAGGCGGTATTGAAAAGTTATCAGCCCATCCCACATCTTAAAATTTACCCAAATATCCAAACCCAATTTTGCTGGGGGGAAATCATTTCATTTAATTTCTTTTTGTTTATGTTTCCATCATTTTTGTTATTTAATATCCCACATTGTGATAATAAAAGATCTGCCAGTTTATCTATTATCAAAATATGGGATATTTAATAACAAAATTGATGGAAACCTGGACAAAAAGTGTAGAATTAATTTCACTTTCTTGTCAGTTCTTTGATATTTGCTTCAGCGACAATTCTTCTTTCCTCCTCCTCCTCTTGTTCTCTTCTCAATCTCTTGTACTCTTACCATTTGTCCACGACATAAAAACCCACACTTGACCATGTGAGAACTGTAGGATCTAAAACAGTTTCCCCCTCCCCCTTTTTGGTTATGTGATTTTTATATTCTTTTCAATGGTCAGAAATTTGCATGTTACCAGTAAAATCTCATTTGCAAGAATGTAACATTCTTAAATATTTGACTTATGAGCAGCCATCTCTTTTTTTTTTTTTTTTTCCCTCCGGATTTTTTTATATTGTATGTACGTGCAAAGACTTTGTGCCAACAGTAAGTCATTTTTTTCATTGATTTGCTTTATCAGTTCTCCAACTGCAAAAAGAAAAAAAAAATGAACTAAACAAAACTGGATAGACTATATATATCCAAAACACATATTTAGAATATATATATATATATATATATATATATTCTCAACCTCCCCTTTCCTTTATATGCCTGAATAGTTGCATCAAAGTACACATCACTTTAGTTTGCATAGTTTTCATACATTATCAAATGGACAAAGTCCGTCAATTATTTTAAGACATTTTTTTATGTTTATACATTCTTTTTATAGATACAAATATTTAAGTAAATGCTCTGTTTATAATAAACAGTATTAACAACATTTACCAGCCTGAATGTCCGAGAAATTTTCATAGAAAATATGTGTCCTCCGACAGGAATTGAACCTGTATCCTCTATAGACGGGCTTTTACCGATTGAGCTACAGAGGAGCGTTTCAGTTAGAAAGGTCAATTTTACTGCTTTTAAACCACAATCTTCCATGATTTTCTCTCGTACATTCATATCAGCTCAATGCATATCCAAATGTAAACAAATGACGTCGCACATTATGAAATGGACAAAGTCCGACAATTATTTTAAGACTTTTGTTTTATAAAAAAAATGTATAAACATAAGAATGAGAGAATTGCTCATAACCATTTTGGTTCTCACCAGTCAAGATGCAACTAAATGCACCGAAACAGTTGCATCTTTGTAGTGAGTAAATTGTTTTTGTCTATATGAAAAAATTATAATAAATAATTATTGGTACTATCAGTATTGGGCCCTCTTTTGAATTAATGCTGTGAACATTAAGATTTATATATTATTTTCATTCTAATTACATTTGGAACCCAGCCTTCTAGCATATCATAGACCTAAGAACCTTAAGGAAATTATAGGTAGTAACCAAATTTCAGATGATAAGGTAACCCATAATAGACCAAAAATAAAAAGAGGATTTTCCCAACCATGTAACAACAAAAGGAGCCATGTTGTAACCACATTAGTCATACCAATTCATTCACTAGCTCAGTCACTGTTGCCTGACGATTGCACTAGCATGAAACAGACTGTCGCCTCTAAGTGCTGACTTCCATGTCCACTTTTATATATATATATATATATATATATATATATATATAGTGATGTCTTTGCTTCCGCGTTTAATTCGTTCCATAACTGAGCTTGTAACTCAAATTACTTGTATGTCAAATCAACTTGCCCAATTGAAATACCATTAATCTATTCTGTACCTGAAAAAAAAAATACATTTTTTTGTTAAATGATTTTAAATAAGAATAATGTACCTATAAATAATGAATCTATATCTATAATTCTCAAAATGTGTGTGTGTGTGTGATCAAATATTGTTTATGCATTTCCAGTTTTCATCCAATTTCAATGAAATTTTTTTGCTTGATAGATAATTCTTCAGTGCCAGTTTTGAATCCAAATTGGCTGGGAAAAATTACAACCTTGAAGGTGAAAAATCAAAAAAACTTATTTTTTTGCACTTTGCGCAAAAATCAGACGCAAAATTTAATGTCTGTAAATACAGCATACATTCAGTTTAGAGAGTTGAAATCTAACGCAAAAGATGTTAGAATTCTAAAAAAAATTATATTATAAATAAAAATTATCATAAAATATTATGACGGTCCATAGAAGAGGTTCCTTCCTTGCAAGATTGAGAATGCAAAAACAGCATTTTCAGACACCCCCTCAATTTGGGGATGTGTCTCAGTTGCACCCAAATGTTGTTACTAATATTGATTTTCAAGTGGGCTGACTTTAAATTTAAACTGCTCCAACTGAACGGCAAAAATCCCAATAATGAAACACCCGGTCGAAGACGGGTTGTACTGCTAGTATTGTATAAAAATACAATCCAATAGAATATGTGTTGCAATAAGCTGGTGTAATGTACAACATTTACCTTGGAGATCCGACAATTGAAATGAATAACTGAATTTTATTTGCTGATTTTTTTTGCCCTTTTCACTACATTTTCCTCACTTTCATCTGCCAGGGTTTTTGATAAAAACCTGTCCAATGAGATCCGTTTCATCAGTCCCTTTCAGAATATTTCTGAAATGAGTTTGGCAATTGTCATTAAATAATGCCGTTGCATGCTCAGTCGCAACTTTTTTCTGGGTGTTTCTTTTCAATAAAGTCTGAAAGTTAATCCCATATTCCCTTTATCTCACTGCCTGACAATGGAGTGAATACTGGCACCTCTTTTTTAAAATTCTCAAACCAGCCCTGACTGGCTTTACACAGCTCGCCCAAGGCCTCGTCCACCGAAATGCCTGCCGTCTGCTGCTGCAGCAGCAAATCTGTGTAAATAGCTTCTGCCTTCTCGCAGATTATAGCTTCCATCACAGTATCACCTGTGAGCTGCTTCTCCATCAACCACACCATCAGCAGCTTCTCCATATTTTCATGGATAGATGTTCACTGTTTAGAAATTAATTTAACACCCCTGGCTGGCATTATGGCATTTATTGACTTCTACTTCAGTATAGTGCAGTTTGTAGAAGTGCTACACTCGTGTTCCTTTGCCAAGTCAGCAAAACACACACACACACACACACACACACACACACCATGATTATGCTTTTTGATAATTTCTTTAATTCAATGCACATCATCCACTTCTTCTATGCACTGTCCTTCACACTCACTTTATTCAGGGCCATAGTTCGAAATGCAAGCACCAAGACTGATGCTTCCACTGCGAGCTAACCACAGCATTAATTCAAAAGAGGGCCCAATACCGATAGTACCACTGCAAGTGAACAACTGAATTACAGGATGCTGGATAGATGTTGTGGAGTTCACTGTAGTGTTCACTAGCGGTGGGGTATCTGAAGCTGACCAGTAATCTGAAATTTACCTCTCAACTTAAAGCAAAAAATCGGCCAAGAGACAGCTCATATCTCAAAACACTCATTAGTTGGGATAATTCATAAAACAAGCCTATTCAGTAATTTTCTTGGGTCAACAAGAGCATAGAAAAAGGATATGAATCATTAGTTCACTCTATTAAAAATAACATTCCTGAGCTACTCAAGGTGAAATCTTTTTTTTTTTTTTTTAAGCTTTTCACCCCAGGCAAGGCTGAAAGCCACTAGCACGCAAGGGGTAACAGAGGATTTGGAGCAAGAGCAGATAGGAGTGATAGAGGAAAGGATGTGGAGAAGGATAGTGGATAGATCAATGCAACTGGAGATGTCAATTGACATTACATTTGAATAGTTGGAGATTATAGTTGTCAGGGAAACAGGAATAGGGAAGGGAGTTTCACAGGTATGTGGTGCGAGATATGAAGCTATTGGAGTAGAAGAGATGTCTACATTTAACAGTTTCAACAGTAAAAGGGTGGGAACGGGATGCCAGCCTCGTAGGGCGCTTGAATTCATGGAGCCTGGGAACCAGCGATAGCAGCTCATCAGAGGAATTACCATGGAAGTATTTGTAAAAGAGACAGAGAGAGGCGACGGCGCGTCTGTGAGAGAGAGACTGCAGATGAGAAGCCAGATCAGGGCTGATTACATTTCATACCCGTCTCTCGATCTTATCAACTATCTGCGTGAGGGATTGAGAAACTGAAAAGTTAATTGTGTGTATGCCTGCGAGGTTAGTAGTAGCATTCTGAAGCCACTTGTTATTGTGGGCGTTAAAATCGCCAAACACAAATATGTGAGCGTACAGGTGAAGAGAGAGAGAGCCTTGTCTATGCTGTCAGAAACGACATCAAGTATTCCACAGTCCTGAGAGGATGGAGAGCGATAAAGGAAGAAGAGATAGCTTACAGGATTGAGAAGAGATAGCCGGAGGCACATGTACGAATGGTCTGGCGATTCGAGGGAGAACTCTCTAGCCAGAGGGAGATGGTCCTTGACGTAGACACCAAGGACATGCATGTGAGTTAGTCTTTTCTGAGGAGAGGGAGGTAGCCAGGGATCGAGAGTTCAGAGGAGGGGATAGATGAGTCAAGATTGGTCTCACACAGGGCCAGTATGTCCGGGCAGTTTGCAGTGAGGAAATATTCCACACTGTAGAAATTGGTTCTAATGCCACGGATGTTGGAGAACGAGATGTTGAGGGGTTTAGGTGATTTTTGAAGGGCTGGTTAGGTTTACTTTTTCGATCTTTGTAAGTCATCATGTGGAATTATGGTTGGAAGATGAGAAGGCCTGAGTTAAAATAAGCTGATGGTTATCGGCCGTGACGTGGGCAGAGGGAATTGGGCACAGCCTGCATCATAATGTGGCCTCAGGGTTGCCCACCGGAGGTGACTGCAGGGACACCTTTCCATGCGCGACATGGCACTACAGACACCCCAATATTATACAACTGTTGATCAGAGCAGCCGCTCAAGATGCTACACAAGAGTTAGGGCTCCTAACTACCAGTCGAAAACAGCAACCAGGGAACTGTCAACCGTGTACCCTCAGAATGAAGAGGTTATGCCACAGACTGCGCACATCACGGGAGAAACACAGCAGCACTAGTACAGAGGCCAGAGAGAGAGTTCCGGGAACCCCTTCCTAAACAAGAAATAAGGTGTGAATCTCTACTCATGTTTAAGAGAAGGGGAAGGAGTGTTGACTGGGTGGTAGGAGAACCTACCTACTCCTATTATAAGGTTTGGTTCCCATGCCGGGAATCAAACTGGGGCCGCCTGGGTGAAAGCCAGGAATGGAAGATTACATTACATTGATTATTTACATAAGAAGTACTTACCTGTTTTGAACATTAATATTTAAGATCCTGGCTTTTACATGGGCTTGAACATGCATCTGTGGAATTTGTGGTTAATATGCAACTACTTCATCCACATGAAACTTTTTCAGGTTATGTCTTAAATTGAATAGTTTTGCTAACAAGGGAGATAACTGTGTTTTCTTTTTCATCCCAATGTTTCAGCAGCGTTTTCAGGGACACTCAATCAAGTTGCAATTCGTTGCTCGAAAAATTTGAAAAATTTTTCAAGATCTAAAAAGACAATGAACATATATTATAAAAAAACAAATGTGAAGATGGTATGTGAATACTCTTTGTCTATTTTGAAAATTTGTCATCAGCTGAATTCCTCATAAGGCAGTTTTTAGTTTTATAGTTGTAGTCAAAATGGAAGGCATAGCTTACCACAAAAACATCAAGTTGATTTCATTCAGTTTGATAATAAAAGTATCACTGACTTGTCACCAGGAAAAAATGCAAATATGCATAAAATGCCTGGCTTGACATTGAGGAATTGGAGAACTTTGTTGGTTTGATCTGCCAGTTTGCTAAACTTAAACTACAATATTATGCTAGTTTTTTGCCTTGAAATTCTTCAGTTTATTCTGGATAAAAAAAATAAAATAGAAAGTACTTAGTATCACCTTAGTCCTGGGTATGACGATAAACTACATCCAGCAGCAAGACTTTTGATCAGGAGATTGGAGATTTTCAGGAGCATGAAACCACCAATTAATTGCTGTTGTTCCCAGGTCTACCCTGACCTGGGGTGATAGCACCTGTTAGGGTCCCAGCTATGGGCAAATAGTGACCCCCACCCCAAATGAAAACAAAACACTATAAAAGTATAAAAATGCCTTTTTGATAGTAAATATACCAATAATACATATTTGTAGTAAAATGGCCAACAATACAGTTTATCTGTAGTCAAAGCCATAGAATTACATTCAAAATATTTAGATTTCAGCCTTAAATAACCCATAGAGGTGTTTATATGCCACTAAACAATATCAGCTAGTGACACCTTATTCAAGAAAGTCACTGTTAAGTAGATAATGAGACATAATGTGTCATGTGCCCTTTTTTTAATATGGGACCGTGTGTATATTTTGATATAGATGAGTGCAAAAATTGCTTTGTTTCAATGGCATAGTGATGCTGACAATGTTAATCCTTTGAATTCATAGTTGAAAATAAAATTTAGAAATAAAAAGAATGTGTTTTCAGGGAAGAAAAAAATGAAACCATTGTTTGGTTATGAAGCAGCTAAGTGAGTGTTCAATCCATTTTCTGGTCTCCCTCGTGTTGAAATTTGCAATAACACCTTTACATGTGATTGTTTGACTTTAGTTGGAAACATTTCAATGTCAAGTGTGATTAGAACATTGTAAGAATGAGAATACTTTGCAAATTTTACTTCTCTAACCAATCTCCATATAGTAAACAAAGAATTACCTCCTTAACTTTTTCTTAACTAGCCTCATAACCTGAACCTCTTTGGATTTTATATATTATAGTAATTGATATCAGTGTACAGTCTTCCAAAATGTGGCCATAACGTGTTTTCAAATTCTAAATTCTTGCATCAGATTCAAAATTGGTTTTCCAAAAAAGACAATGATATTTTTCCTGCTTTTCTCAACTTATTGGTCTCGTCCGTATTTGAAAATAAACCCATTTATATTTTAGTTTTTACTTATTGAAAAAAATAGTTAAAATAGATTGAATTTCATATTCTATTTTTTTTTGTTTTACTTCTAAATTATTGCTTTTCAGATGTAAAGGCAAGCTCAGATTATGAGACTAGTTAAAGAAATATAAGGGAAATTTGTAGTGTTTGTTATAAGGAATTTGTTTAGAGAAGTAAAATTAATTATACCAAAAAAAAATTTAATCTGAAAATTTATTGATCATATATTTGATGGCAAAGACTCAATTTTCTCAACCTCTTGCCAAAAGATAATAATTTAACACACAGCATATGGGATGGACGATCATCTTTTTTTAATTAATGGCTTTCTGTAAAGCAGATTGAATTATGATTCTTGTAGATGACCACAATTTTTGGATATTCTTTGTTGAAATGTGTATATAGAAGAGAATTTTGTCTCTCACTCTGTCTTATGTCATCAGAGCAAATATGGAATTTTGTTAAATTCATATAAACCATTTTAAATCTCATAAAAAAACAAACTCTTCATTTTGCATGCACAATAATTAGTCATGGACAATACAAATTTTTGTAATACATCTATATATGGCATTTGTGGAGGGGCTTATTTTCAGTGAAAACAGAAAAAATAATCCGGAAAAAATGGAATGACTTACTTGAAACGGATATTGTGATTTTGAAATAGAAATTCTTTTTTCTAACAATCAGATTTGCCAACTGCCATTTTTATTTGTTACTATGTTTGCCTCTATTAACTTGCTCGTCCCCACCCCCGCCCCCAGACAGACATCAAAGGATAAAGTTGGTAATGTTTTAGTACATGCCCCTTAACTACTGTCTCCCTACAGTTTTATAAATACAGTTTACAGTATTTAATTTTACTCTGAAAACAGAAATTATATCTACACACTAGTGACAATTGAGACTATAAAATAGACTAAACAGGTTGCTTTCACACTGAGGTTATTTGAGCCAATTGGAATCCAAAAAGGGGGACAACACTGTCATTATTGGTCATACCTTCCAATATCGAAACTTTTCCATTGTGCAAACAATTTTATTTGACTAAAATATTTACAAAGTTATTTGTTTTTCTTCTGTCTCTAATATAGAAAGAAACATCAAATGAATATTCAAACATTTTGGATTTTATTTACGCTCGCCTCTTAATTCTTTTCGTCATCTGTGGTGCTACTTTTCTGTAGCCCCCCCCCCCATTTTCTCTTAATTCTTATTTAGGATTATAGTATTCTTTTTAAGGGTTGCACTAGAAACTCAAAGTTAGATTAAGGGCTAAAGTGTGAAATTTGAAACCCTATCAAGGTGGAGCAACTTATCCAATGGGTGGATATTCCAGTGAGTAAAATTTTCATTTTTTTCTTTTATTTTCTTGTTTTAATAACATATATTGTTTACACTTTCTCAGTAAGTATTTTAATGAAGCAAAGACAGAAATCTATACTGAAAACAGAGAAAGAAAACAAATCCCATATTAAAAATGGAAAAAAAAACAAACCCCAGAATTCTCTAAAACCTGAAATGGAATTAAGGAAAATTTGAAACAGAAAATCGGTCCCTCTGCATTTGCTGACCAGTAACACACACTTGGTTCCCAAAGGTATTTCGGCACAATTCCCTTATGCAACTCCTCCAAATTTTCAGTGCTGTTCATTTTAAGCCTTGTAGATGGCTCCTTAGTCATAACACCATTACAATGAGTGCAGTATGATAATTGCATAGATTTATTTTTTAATTTAAATTCTCATTATATATGCT
The DNA here is from genome assembly GCA_964036315.1 of Acanthosepion esculentum. Classification (NCBI taxonomy): domain Eukaryota; kingdom Metazoa; phylum Mollusca; class Cephalopoda; order Sepiida; family Sepiidae; genus Acanthosepion; species Acanthosepion esculentum. The sequence goes on along the minus strand of OZ038502.1, from coordinate 1,469,713 downwards.
AGTAAATACAGTGAGTATATAATTCTGCAGGCATATATATATATATATATATATATATATATAGTGTGTGTGGTTTGTCATAAATAACAAATAAGTATTCAATATTTATATCAGTAAGATATAAGGAGATACTTATTTTAATATTGTTATATATGATTATATATCTCCTGAAGAGTGGGCGGACAGGTCCACCTATGAAACTCTGGGATGCTGAAGGTAACATCAATCAGCTAAGTGACAAACCTTTACTTATTCACTATATTTTTTTGCCTCCACATTAAACATAGTTTTGTCAAAAGAAGAAAGAACTGACTTCTTTTTCTGGGGGTCTGCTAAAGGAGAAGGTGCACTCAATGAAAATCTCAGATGCAACACACTTGATTGAACACATAAAGAGTAAATGTTCTAAAATGTAGTTATTGCATTGAGTTCACGTGAATCTTGCAAAGCACATCAACCCTTGCATTACAACTGTTGGAAATCCTATTAAAGATGTTATTTATTAATATTCCAGTTCAATAAAATGAGCTCGATGTATTTATTATAACAGAGCATATGTATTTTTTTACAGCAAAGAAACCAAAATTACCTCAATATGGTATAGTCTATTTCAAGCCATTCTGTACGCGGCTAACAGCTTGAAACAGACTGAAAATCCTCTATAATGAGGAGGTAATTTTTGTTTTTTTGCTGTAAAATATAAATAGACATCACCCACAGAATTGGTGAAATACTCAATAGTAGCTTTATTACCAAAGTGATTGTCTTTAGATGTCTTAAAGGCTTTTGGTAAGCTGTGACATACGGGGGGGGGGGGTGATACACAAATTCTCTGACTATCGCAACTCTGAAAGAACCTACACAGTCATCAGGTCCTTTCTCTCATTGTGAATGATCAATTTTCTGAAGCCAATGAGATCAGGCATTCCCCACCCCTCCAAGGATCTCTCCTCAGTCCCACCCTCTTTCTGCTTTTTATTCACAATCTGCCATAGATAATAGCCCGGAATGAGAAATCAGAGAGCTGTTTGAATTCCAGTCAGGTTCATTACATTCACTTCCTCCCCCATCCGCCAAATTATGAGTTGAATAGTAGAACAGACAGGGTCCTCTAGCCTTGTGTGGCAATCAGTCTACCACGGAAAGAAACGGCAACCTACTGTGGGGAAATCTTCTGCCTAGTCAGTGATGCCTTGAAAGAGACATGATCGCCCAAGTGTGTATCACATATGACACTTGACTGATTGCCCTCGGGAATATTCTTGGATCATTTGTAAGCATCTCTGCCGGTGATATCACTTTTTATGGATGCGTTTCCATTAACCAAGATGATTGGAGATTTACAACTGATCTCACCTCTGACCTATCTCTAAAAGAACAATGAGGAAATAAAACTGGCTTATAAGATTCAATACTTCAAAAAAAAAAACAAGCTAACGTCATCAGCAAACAAACCCCTGAATTTATCCATTCAAAATGTGGCTCCATGTTGTGAATGTCTATAGGGACACAAGTTCACTCCAGATCTCAAGTGCACATCACATTGAAACACCACTTCCCATATTATGCCCAAAGTTAAGCAACATCCAACTTGGTCACTACCTGGATAGGTGACCACTTGGGAATACCAGCTGCTGTAAGCTTGGATGTACAGGTGGTGTAATAGATTACAGCTCAGAATTGTTAATCAGAAAGCTGAGTTCCAATTCCAGTTGGGTTTGTTATATTCACTTACATGCAAATACCCTTGAGAAAGGTACGAATCCACCTCTTCTCCCCCGGCTATGGGTTAATTAGTAATTGTATTACTAAGCCATTATTATACTTTGTGAGTGGTTTCATAAATGCTCAGCATCCCCTGTCTTTTGATTTTCAAGTGATTACATTGTCTTCACTGTCTCCAATACATCATTGTGATGCACCACTGATCAAGATGACTAGTGATAGGACAGCATGCAGGGTATAGGGTTTTTTCTGCCTTTATTTAGGGCTATTAATACAAGTGAGTGGCATCTACCCTGGCCAGATTTTGCAGATGTTTGTTTCGCATTCCCATTTTCAAAGTTTATAACAGCATCTAAATGAATCGGGATGCACAACGCCCGGTTTCGGCTCTAATCAGCAGTAACCAAATATGTACACCAGTCATCAGTCCTCAATTGCCTTCAGGCTGCCATGATTACTGTTTAGCTGACTCTTCACTTGTTAGCATGTGACTTCTTTCATTGCTGGTATCATGTTGGTGGCACGGTTTCACGTGATTTAGCTGGCATTTGTCTAATTCACAACAATTCACTCCTCCTTGATATTGTTTTTGATCTCAGGGGGTGAGAAGATCGCTGATGAAGCAAACTTGGATTGAAGACAGTTTAGTCATTTCGGAGCTATACAATAATAATAATAATCGGAATAAAGAATTAACTCTGGTTAAAACTATAACAACAGTTTGGTTCATATATGATTTGCTGTATACAGCAGTTTTAAGCTTTACCACTTGTTGTTATAAACAAATGATACTAGGATCCCCTTCAGAGTCTGCAGCTTGTTTTAGTAGTAACTTAAATTTCCAAGTTCTTGTTTTCATGTCCAGCACAAGGTCTTTTCAGGAGCTTTCATAAAATGATGTGTATTTCAGTGCGTCTCTCTTCTTGTTGTGTCTCCTGTTCTTCTGTTCACACTCTTTGATTCCAAAATCTTCAGCTTATATGGAGTCCTGTGTGCCGCAGGTGTGGGGTTGACTAGGGTCTGTGTTTGGTTGTCTTCTACCTTAAGTATCAACCTTTTGTAAACTTCCATATATAGAAATACATTTATTGAAGTGGTTTTCCAAACTTGGGGTTGTCCAGCCTCCTTTTGAGAGTGGTCAGAGGAATTAAGCCACTCCTTAACTCTTACTCTCTTTATACTTTGCCTTATACTATCACTCTATATAGGCAGTGCTAATCTCTTTCCTCGCCCTTCTCTTTCCTTTCCCACTTTCTCAACAGCCAACCTCAGCTCAGCTTCCTGCTGCTGTAGTGATAAATCCAACTTCCAGAAGGTGCCCGAAGACAAAAAAGTGATTTTCAGTCATTAGTCCTTATCTATCAGTTTTTGCCCCATGCTGGGATTCTCTTGAGCATCCAGACTACCCAAGAATTGGAGAAAGAAAAAAAAATTCTATTTCCACTATCCTTAAAATGAAAGTTTATCTTTTCTCTTGTTTTATGATCGACTGGACCACACAGCTTTCTTGACCATGGTCATTTCAAAATAGTAATTAATTTTTTCCTTACTACTTGTATCCAAAGGAATCTGAATTAATGTTTGGATATAAAATTTTCTCTCAACGAGAATATTACAGAAATTATCTTTTCTTCTGGGTGTTCGATTTGAAACATGTGTTTTTATTTTATCTTACATCTTCTGCAGATACCTTAATGGTCTCTTTCGTATTGGTGGGAGGTGGGGAAAGATGGGCATTCTTGGGTTTATTCAATCTTACTGAATTTCATCTAGTTAAATCTGGGTCCAATTCTCCTTGGAATTATCTCAAAACCTGATTTTTCAATGCATTTCATTTTTAATTTTCTTCTCAATTCTTCAGTCCATCTTCCTGCAATTTCAACAGTTATCATCCAGTTAGCAGACTCTCTCCTCTTCATCCTTTCTTTCTCTTTGTTTTTGATCAACCGCCAGAGATCTCCATGGCACACAAGGTTCAAGAGCTACTCAAGGTAAAGGAGGCTTATGGCCATATAGCATTGCAACACTGGTTTCCATATGATCACTGAATTTAAGAAATCTTGAGCTTGGTCAGTACCTAAATGGGTGACCACTTGGGAATACCAGGTGCTTGTTAGTTTGATTGTGAACATGCTGTAATGGATAATGGCTCAAAATTGTTAATCAGAAAACCAAATTCCAGTTGGATTCATTATGTGCAAATACCCTTGGGAAAAGTATGAACCTACCTCTTTCCCCCCAATTATGTTCACCCACTCTTCAGGAGATATATAATCATATATAACAACAATATTAAAATAAGTATCTCCTTATATCTTACTGAGATAAATATTGAATATTTATTTGTTATTTATGACAAACCACACACACACTATATATATATATATATATATATATATATATATATATATATATATATATATATATATATATATGCCTGCAGAATTATATACTCACTGTATTTACTAGCATATATAATGAGAATGTAAATTAAAAAAATAAATCTATGCAATTAGTAAGACTTGTATCACTAACCATTATTATCTCAAATAAAAATTATTACAATATAAAACATATTTCCTGGCTTTAAATAACCTGCAAAGAGTTGAAAGCCATAAAAAAACTAATCAACCAACAAAATAAATCCAGATCTCAAGTGGAACTCGTCTATACAAACCATTACCAAAGATGATAGAAAAATGGTCAGCTCATTTTATCACTCAAGAAAGTATATGCCATTCGGCCATGGTTATCTAAATGAGATTTACATTCAACCAAAAAATGGAGCATTGCTGCCATATCTGGCTGGAGCCTTGATAGTTTCAAATCATTTATATAGATTTGTAGGGGATGACTTACCTTCCATTTTGCCACCTCTTTCTACACAGACACAATGTTGAAAGCCTATCATTATTTCTATGGCTAATGTTCAGACGAGCTCCATTCTTTAGTTCCACCAGTTCAGACTTTTACAGCCAGGAGATGCCATGCTACTTCCATAGAGTTGAATCAGCCTCATTTCCTTCATATTCCAAATGTAAAAAGAAAGTTCCATTCAGCCAACTTTTTCAAAAGAACTGACATTCTGTGAAACCGACTTCCATGTGGGTTCTTCCCTGACCTCTTCAGGTCAAGGGTCAGTTGTTATCTATCCTCATAATGTTCAGTTCCTATCATCTCTTTCACTCATATCACACTCCTCATTCATCATAACCATTTTAATAGCATCCCTCTACCTTGAGTGATTCACAAGCCTTTTATTGGGTAAAATTTACTATAAAAAAAAAATGATATAATGGTAGATATAAATAGAATCCATAGAGAAAGATAGATATTGAGCAATTTTACTTAACAGAAAAGACAATGATTTATTTAAATTTTCTGCTGTATATTATGATTAAAACTTGGATTTCCTTTATTTCCAGATTGGTGCCATTATATTGACGCCGACCCGTGAACTGGCCATTCAAATTGAGGAGGTTCTGCAAACTTTCTTGAAATATCTTCCACATTTTAATTCTTTAATTTTGATTGGAGGCACAAGTGTTCAAGCAGATGTGGAGAAATTCTACAAAAATGGGTCTGTTTCTTAAAATTGCAATCCAGCTTCCTTGACTTCTCTCTAAATTTTATTACTAACTTATTTTTGAGAGCAACATTATGAAAGAAATATCTTTTTTTGTCTGTTGTAGCATTTTTTTGTGGAGTGGGGAGGCAGAAATTAGAAATAAAAACTGAATTTTGGAGGCAAATAAAATTTCTGAAATGTTGGAGCAGAAAGAAATATAAGCGTTAACAAAATTCTCCCTATTTTACATACAAGAGTGCATTACTATGTTTGTAAGCTGAATTTTGATCTGAAATGTTCATTGTATAATGTTTAATTTGTATTATTAATAATCACCACTAAGTTTAGGTGCATTTACAGATAAATATTCGTTGTGTAAAATAAATGCTTTTTTTCATTAAGTTATGGGCATATTGTTGTAGCTATGTACACATATGCACCCCCAAAGAGGATAACTGTGGAGAGAGTAACCATGGTTAAATGCAAAATAAGTGACAGTACTGTCCAACAAACGGAATTGACAAAGTTTGCAATAAGCAATAAGAAGAAAAGGAAAAGAAGAGGGCAATAAATAATTTAAAGCAAGCAAACAATATATGCAAGGCAAGGCAACGGTAATAAGGCAAAAAGTTCACAAACTAAGAATTGGTGTTGACAGACAAAAGCAAGTTGGGACAAGCAAACATAGCATTCTGACTTGAAGACAGGACAGACAGGGACTGAATCATATGAAACTGAGAACCAGCTTGTTTTATTGGCTAGGCAAAAATCCCAGCATGCATTTGTGTGTTTCTTGTCGGTTTCAATCCAATTGGGAATGACTGTAAAATACTTGCCCTCCCCTTTTATAAGCAGATGCATGCTGGGATTTTTTCATAGCCAATAATATAGGCTATTTCTCAGTTCAACCTGACACACTCTCTGTCTGTCTTGTCTTGAATGTGATGTGAGCTTAAGCCATGCAAATGTAAGTTCACGCCACATTCAAGACAAGACAGACTAGCATCAAGTCAGATGAAACTGAGAACTGGCCTATTTTATTGGCTAAGAAAAAATCCCAGCATTCATTTGTGTGCTTCTGCCTATAAATTGGGGAAGGGAAAGTATTTTGTGGTCATTCCCACTTGGATTGAAACCAACAACCCCCCTCAATCTAATGGGTGAGTGCACTCATTTTACCTCTGCTACCCCCATTTTATGGGGGCCCCTATAAAAAGGGGGGAATTTTAAGTTTTTCTTTGTTTTCTCAACAAGTATTTTAGATTTTGTAAACTTTTTTACTCCATTTGGTTAGTTGCTCCTTATCTTGATATTTATTTAATAACCACAAGAAAGAAGGAAAAAGCTACAGAGTGTCTCAGGACACATTTCTGAACTGATCCAATCTTTCCTATCAAATCATGAAATGAAAGTAATCCTGAACAGTCACTCTTCCAGTTCCTTTTGTATTAATGCAGGTGTCCCCCAGGGCTCCACCCTTGGTCCTACTTACTTTGTTTTTAATTTTCATTAACGACCTTCCTGATTGCATCAGATCTCAATTTGGTATCTATGCTGACGACACAACCATTTACTCCTGTCTCGATAGTAAGTCTGATCAGTTTGATAAGGTCAAAATGGCAGCTGATATCCAAAACAACCTTTGGTCTGTTGTTAACTGGGGCAAGGAATGGCTTGTTAATTTTAACACCTCCAAAACTAAACTGCTCTCTATTAATCATTTGAGAGACTCCTCTCTGCCTTCTATCAGCATGGCTGATGCTGACCCCCACGAAAGTGACTCATTGTGCTTTCTCTGACTAATGTTCTCAGTTGACATGAAGTGGAAAGATTCTATTGAATCCATTGCAAGAAAAGATGGTTCACTATATCGTGCAAGATGATTTTTCTCTCCAGAGTCCATCTTACATATTTAGAAATCGACCATTTATACATGCTTAGAATATTACTGCCTCATATGATCTGGTGCTCCTTCTATCTATCTAGAGATCCTTGATAAAATCCAAAGAAGAATCAGCAATATTATTGGCCCCTATCTGGCATCTCAACTTCAGTCACTCTTCCACTGCCATAAGGTTGCTTCCCTTTGCTTCTATAAATACTTTCATGGTAATTTTTTGGATGAGCACTTCACAAATTGCACTTGAGTTATCTAGATAAAAAGTTCAGACCGCTACTCAAATTTGTCACTACTGCAATCACCAGGTTACCTGATGATCATGCTAGTGAGAAACTAGAGTGGTGGTCTGAGTTCTGTCTTTTTTTTTTGAGTTAGCGTAATTGCTCTGTTTTGGTCATTTAGACATTGAGCACTGTCTTATTGCATCACTAGGTGTCTGTCTTTTGGGCTTTTCTTTTCAGTTTGTTTACTTTTCCTCATCTTTCTTCATGATTTTTCTCTTGGTTTCTTAATTTCCTTTTTTATTTTATTTGATCACTTTGCAGGCTCTGTTCGTCTTACCAATACTTTATGCATGTGTATATGTATGGATATTATTGTATGAAAAATATTAAATTAATAATAATATAGATTATATATTATTTTATACTATAATTCTTGTAAGAATTCTGATCTGGATCCGGGAAAGTGAAATATCACAAAACTCTGAGTTGGTCTTTGATAAGTATTGTGAACTTTTAATATTTTTCATACAATAATTATTACTCTAAATAGCTATTGTGCATTGTATTGTCGAGAATTCTGTTTGAGTTGACAAACATTAAATTATATAATTTTATGCAATTTTATATTTTTATTATATAAAGAAAATTTTCTTTTTCTGAGTGACGAATCTAACAACAAAATTTGTAAGTTTTGTTGGTATTATTTTTTCATAAAGTTTCAATTCACTCTCGAGCCTGTTAATATCTCTAATGTAGAAGTGAATCTATGTCGAGAGAGTTGAAGACCTGTGTGGATAACGGAAACTCAAAAAACTTACAGGAATCTTAGATTTACTCTCAAGAAGAATGACAGAATATTCTGGATGGAACAATTTTGAATTGGTATTTCTTCATCTCACATTGAGTTGAGGCTGTAGTTTATTCCATGCTAAATACTGTTGATGGCTTTTAATGTTCCTAAATATATATAAATAAATTTAATGCTACTTTCTTCTTGTGGCTCATAACTTTGGCCTGACCTATTTTCAGCATTACCATGCACTCACTTCTATAAGTCACCTTTTATTGTCTCTATGTGAATGTGACAACTTATACTGCACTCCTGAATGGCCAAAGATAATACTCTCCTGAAAGTAAATTGTCAAACACTAACAGCTTCTTAGACAAATTGACATTTTATCAAGATGGCTCATTTCTTTTGCTTGTTAATGTACAACAATCAACAAAGTAGGTTGGAGAACTGACTGGACAGAACTGACAAAAACCACAGTAAAAATGAAAAGTAAAAAATAAAAATTTGGCAAACTTGGACCTTCATGTATCTTCAATCAGTTGAATTTTTGATAAACTTACATTTACCAAAAATTCAATCTATAGAAGATATATTAAAAAAAAGTATCATATCAAGAAATTTTTTTTCCTCCATTTGAAAAACCAAACTCATCTGAAAAATGCCTTTGTTGCTTCTCTGAGTCTATGCAGTTTTTTTTTGTTTTTTTTTTTTCAATAAAAATGTAGTTAGATTTTTTTAAAAATTTTTATCATCTGTCTTTGATTATTTGTTTCACTGCTGGGCAGAATGTATGGGGTATGACAAATTCTTTCTTTGTCATTCAACAAATTGGCAATGAATGCATAATGGAACATACAACAGAAGCCAGGATTATTGTTCTGTAAAATCTTCTTTAAAAATTGGTTCAAATGCTCTAACAGTCTGGTCTTCATAAGCGGGGGGTGCTTCACTTAGAAGCATTGATTAGCTCTCACCCCCACTTATTGTTCTGTAAAATCTTCTTTAAAAACAAAACTGATATTGTCTTGAAATCGGTTGAATGAGAATTTATTTACTCAGTAGATGCAGGCCATTAGTTAAGAAGTGGTTCCAAAGCTCTAACAGTCTGGTCTTCATAAGCGGGGAGGGGGGTGCTTCACTTAGAAGCATTGATTAGCTCTCATCCCCCCCCCCAATTAAAACTAGAGTTAGATGCTGAATGCTTCACATTTTTGTGCTAACAAAACTAATTTTCATATTCTTACCAAGAGCAATAACAATGGAAGGAGGCAGAATGTGGGAGGGATGGGTTTTATGATTGTTATTACTAAATAATATAAACCTCTATGAAAGAATCTCTAATATTTGTGCATCTAAAATATATATTCTTTCAAACAATTCTTTTTTTTTTTTGTTTCTCTTTTAACAGAGGTCATATTATTGTTGCAACTCCCGGTCGATTGGAAGACATTTTGAGTCGTAAAAACTCTCTTATTAATATGGCCAATTTTGTTAAATCTCTTGTAAGTGTAAATTTTCTTTGATTTTTCCTTTTCCTCAAAGATGTTTTGTTTCATTTTTTTGCTAAAATTCTGTCCCTCCATTATAAACTACTTCTTTCCATATTTCGACTCGACTTATCTCCCTTGTATGTAAAATAATTCGTTTTGATACAGTTTGTTTCTATATTTAATAAGTTTATCTCGATTTCAGGAAGTTTTTGTTATGGATGAAGCTGACCGATTACTAGAAATTGGATTTGAAGGCACGTAAGTAATATTTAAAAAAATTTTGTGAAAAACATTTAGAAAGCAACAAAATTATGCAAAAAGTTTTAATCATAATCCAAATTTCTGTTTGATCAATTTTTACATTAAACCATTCTAATGGGACTTGCTGAAATGATTACATAGATCTTTGGTTAAATGAGAATGTTATTTAAGGATTAGAACTTCTTCATATTTTTAGCTACATATTCATACCCCCCTCCCATAAAACTGTACAATTGTTTATTTTCCCCCTTTTCTTCATTCAGGTTAAATACAATTTTGAGCTATCTTCCCAAGCAACGTCGGACTGGTCTGTTTTCTGCCACCCAAACTAATGAAGTTGAGAACTTAATCCGTGCTGGAATGAGAAATCCAGTTAGAATATCTGTGAAAGAGAAGCAGAAAGCAGCAAATGTGATCCAGAAAATCCCAAGCACTTTAACTATTCATTATATGGTATGCTATTTCAAATTTTAGCTTTAGAAGTTAAGTTTGAATAATCACTCGGGTATTACTGGACATTTTTGTAGAGGGAAAAGTGTGTAAAAAATTGTACTTTCCTCTCTCGCTTCTTAAGAATTCCTGTCTAGTCAGTTACTCGACAACACGTGTTTCCTATTTGATATAGTAGTAACCGTCTACCTGTCACCTCCCTATGCACTTTTTTATATCCTTATTGACAGCCAAAATCTACATACAGTGTAACCCAGATATAAGAGAGTTGTCGGGACCGGAGAAGAAGTCTCTTATATCCGGGTTTGGTCTATTATATATACATTAACACAGGCTCTAATTTGGGACCAGAGAAAATCTCTCTTATAACCGGGTTTCTCTTATATCCGGGTTACACTGTATATGAAAAGATAGTCTTGTGAGAGAGTATCCAACTCCAGGATTTATCTGTTTTATATATGTGACCCACAAAACCATCTTTTTTTCCTTTATGGATAGTTTACACATGAGACATGTTCAAATGTGTGTTCACCCTAGAGGTAAGTCATCATTGCAAAAAATGCATACAGCCCTGAGCCTCTTTACCCCCTGTGGTAATTCACTACACTCCCCACTTATCTCATGATCACAGCAAATTCAACCAGGTTGAGGCTTCTTCTTTAAGGGGGAGCAACATATGCTTCGTCTTCAGATAAACCACTGGACGAATCATTGGGTTCTCCTGTGCCAAAGTTGATTTCAAGTCAACTAACAGCTCATTTTCTGTTGAATTGCCACCATGTTCAGATGGAGAATGCAAATCCCCGAAAGGGACCCCAAGTCTTTCACATGATGGGGAATTCTGTCAATCTGTACTGACTGCGAACTGTTAACGTTGGTTATGTGCCCATTTTAAACTCTGTCATACCCTTCCCTTGTGAAGTCTTAACCCAGACACTATCCTCCATTTTGTATGCTCGTCAAGTATCTCATGGTTTCAGCAGAAGCGTCACATACACAGATGTCATACACAGATGTCATACTTATGTTGCAGATCTGCCAACACTGTAGAAGATGAGGGGGTTGTCCTTAGGTGTGTCATTATGCCAGTAGACTCTGCCTTTGGCATGGAGCACTTCTTTCGCGCCACAATGGTTTTAATGCTTCTGTAACTCCTTTCTATTCTACCATTCCCAGTCAGCGCATATGCACATCAGAATCGAAGCTGTATGCCCCAGTCACTGAGGAATTTTCTGAAGTGCCCACAAGTGAAAGCTGTCTTGTTGTCAGTTAAGATTTCGGTCGGTGAACCCCACCTGAAAAAAATAGATGTTAATTGGTTAGTAACACTGGTGGAATCTTGTCAACGAAGCGGTCGCCGTATTGTACATCGAGATGGACCACAATCAATAAGAGTTAGGAAGTGTCCACTGCCATAGTGCATGATATCCAGTGTGAACCTGCTCCAGTTGTTTTTCACTCTCAGCTTTCCTTTCTGCCAATGTACTGGCACAAGGTCAATAGATTAGCAAGCTTCACAATTCTTGATGACTAACTTTGTAACTATTGTTGATACTTGAAGAGTCGACAGACCTGGCAAAATACAGTGTCCTCTTCATACCCGGGTGTGGCCATTTTGTTCATGGATATTAGCCACCTGACACTCGCTCAACTTTTTTACGGTGCTGCACACTAGTTGTATAGATTTGGTTCCTTCCTTGTTCTAACCACTTTTGGGCCACTAGTGAGGCAATCTGTTCAATTTAGTGCAGATTTGACCAGCATCACATCCAGTGTCAAGGCATACTCGTTCACCAGTGTGCAAAGTGTTTCTCGTTCACTGGCTGTCCTCGTGTTTGCAGGTGCAAGAACGTCACCTGTCATTGGAAGGCCAGATTGAATAGTTTTACCATTGCATTGAGTTCTGCTTATGTAATATGCTTAGCAGCTCTCCTTCTGGATGCAACCAACAAGCTTCCTGAACAATGTCCCCTGCTCACTTCCAATGACACAAACAAACTGGTGTCCACCCATACATTCATTTCGTGGCCACTCACACACCAGTCCTCTTCAGCAGGGACCCATTTCATGTACCCTGGTTACTGTCTCAGTTAGCCTGCAATAGATGAAGGCATCCTTTATTATGTCGTCCAATCCCTTGGACACCACACTTGCTTGTTGCTTGATACAGACAGTTTCTATTCTTAGCTAACCACACACAGGAAAGTGTCCCACGAGTTGTCCACACGCAAAAAACATGCTTCAGCAAGTGATGACTTTAGGAAAGACCCAGACCTTACTTCCTTGACCCTAGAAAGGAAATAGTACTAACAACTGATGCAAATGAACATTCAGTTTCGGGAATATTGGCTCATAATGGGTATCCTATTATGTATCTTTTGAGAAAATTGTCAAAAGCCGAATTGAACTACTCAAATATTTAGAAAGAAGCATTGGCCATCATGTGGATAACAAACAGAGCTTGTCAATTTTTGATTAGAAAACATTCCTAGTAAGGTCCAAGCGTAGACCTTTAGAATTCATATTTAATCCTTGGTAAGAACTTCCTATGGTAACGTCTTCTAGAATTTTAACATGGGCCATGATGTTAATGGGTTTGATTTAGATATTGAGCAGGTGAAAGGCAATATCATTCCACATGTAATCGCTTTGTCGAGATTGAGGTTTATTACTTCTGAAAGTGAGAAAGAGGAGGAAGAATTTGAAAATACTTTCTTACATTCAGTTGAAACTGATATTTTGTCAATAAACAAATTAGCTGAGGATAAGAAGTGGGATCCCATATTGAACAATATATTGTTCAGTATAAAAAATAATAAGTGGATTAAAATTGCTCACAGACAGAAAGGCATTTTAAAGAGGTTAAACTACAAGTTAACTATAGAAATGGTGTAATTTGTAATGTAGATATGGTTCTACCAGCAACACAAAGGAGCAAAGTTATAAAAAGTAAACATGACTATGATCATTGTGGAATAATGTCTACACAAAGGAGATTAAGGCTAGAGGCATGGTGGCCAAGATATTCTACAAATGAAGAAGTCTACATAAAAAGATGTGAAATGAAAGAAGAAAATATAGACAGCCAAAAAACACATTCATGGCCTAGAGAGTCCCCGACTTGGGACAGAGTACACATGGATCATGCCGATGTTAATGGAGTGGGATTATTACTGATACTGGTAGATTCATATTTGGCTGGCCAGAAGTAATACAGGTTTCCAACAAAAGAAGTTCAACCATGAAACAAGCGTTAAAGATCATATTTTCAAGAAGTGAAATTCCAAAAACATTAGGATCTGACAATGCATCGGAGTTTTGTGACAAGGAACTATGCCAATGGTCGAACAAAATTGGATGCAAACCATCTAAAACCCCACCGTACCATCTGCAATCAAATGGATTAAAAGATAGAAACATTTCTTCCTAAATTGTTGCTGTCATAGGACAATACCACATGCTGGAATATCGAAAAGCTCATCCGCCCTCAAGGGTAGACAAATTAGAGTCCTACTGACTATGTCCTATGCCACCAACAAAAACTATGGTATGAAAAAAATAGTGAACCTAATCTACAAGAGACAAGATTCATAATGCGAAGTGGACAGAACACTATGATAATAGAAAATAAACGGAAATCGGATATTAGTGCATGCAGACCGAGTTAGATTGCAACACGATAGCGATGAAGAAATGTCTAGCGAGCCTGAAAGTAATGGAGGTGAAAGTGTCATGTCAAAGCAAGACGAACGTGACAGTGGAATTGAGAGCAATATAGACTCTGAAAATGGACAAGAATAATCATTAGAGAAACACACTTATAAAAAAATTATGAGGAGCCTTTTCTCTCAACTGATTGTAGCATTCTATCATTTTATATTCTATTCAATTTATCTCTTTTACTTTTTGATTTTTTTCCCATGGAACATAAAACAGAATTATTTTCATATCCAAGAAATAACTAAAGACAATTTTTCCTTCTTGAAAAAATAACTTTTGAACAAATTTGTTTTTCTATAACCATATTAAATTGCTTTCTTCACCATTAGAAACACAAATTAATTTTTGCAGCCATTTTCTAAGCTGTTTTTCTTTTGATGAATTTTGTAGCCCTAAAACCTGATTGAAAAGCTTGATAAAAATACTGAATGATTGACAATAATTTTTGTTTATATTTCATAAGATTTGTGACCATGATGAAAAGTTGGACCAGCTTGTACAGTTCCTACGTGACCGCAAAAATCAAAAAGTGATGATATTTTTTTCGACCTGTGTCTCTGTTGATTATTTCTCAGCTGCCCTTGCACAGTAAGTTGCGAATTGCCCTTTACGGTCTCTCTCCTTGTTTGATTTCCCAATAGTCTCAAAATATACAGGGGCAATAACTGGCAAAATTATCTCCTCTTGGATTGAAACAAACTTTTGGCATTTTCTGAAGTCATGAGAGAAATCATTATTACAATAAATATTATTTAGACTGATATCCTCATCTTTATTGCTTTTATCATAGTCTCTTAGTCAACCTGTTCTCTGACCTTCTTTAGTTGTTTATTGCATTTGGTGATCCTTTTGTATAGCCAAGTAGTTTTGTATCCTTAAGGGAAACAATTTACAAATTTGAATATCATTCTTGGGCTCAGGTGAGAAAATTTGACAAAAGTAACTGCACTATATATATATATATATATATATATATATATATAAGAAATCTAATATCTATTCCCCTTTATGTGCTATCCATTCAGATCGACTCCTTTGTAGCTCTAAGTAATATTTGTCCCCTTCCGGTCCATGTTCTGCAATCCCTTTGCACAAGATCATTAAGTACGTTATTTGCTGTCTCCCTCTGTCCTCCTTACATTTAAATATGTCTTGTGAGTGTCAAATTCTCCAAGCCCTCTTTTCTCGTTATGTGTCTTAGAAATTTCAACCGTCTCTTTCAGACTCTAAATGTTAGTGTCCTTGATTCCAGTTTCCTTGAAACTTCCTCGTTGCTCACATGCTCTGTTCATGAAATTATCAGTATCCTTCTGTAGTACTACATTTGTATTGCCTCAAGCCTCTTCTTTATCTGAGTGTTGTCTCGTATTCACTACCATATAGGGAGATTGATATTAACTCTTTTCTTTGTGTCTAATGATTTCTTTTTAATACTTTGTTTAGCATTTCGAAGGCACTTTTAGCTATTCCAATATGACTTCAGATTTTGGTGTCACATTCTTTCATTACTTCCCAGATATTTAAATTTTTGGACTTTTTTGATTCTGAATTCTTGAATTTGCAACTTGCATCTTAAGCTGTCACTCTTGTAGACAACTGCACACATGCTGTCCTTTTTGCAATTGATGGATACACCAATTGTTTTAGATGGAAATCTTTAATAACCATTATTTGAGTCTTATTTGAACACCGTTTCCAATATTGAAGAAATATGAGGATATTAGTCTAGAAAAATTGTGGCATAATGAAAAATAGTTATACCCATGAAAATTTCCTGGTTTTGCTATTTGAAATTTCTGATGAATTATAATTCTTAGGTTAATGATTAAATAATTACCTTGTGAGTTCTATGACTATAAAATACCCACGGAAATTCTCCTGTTGCCTCACTAAATATTTGAACTGAACAACTTTAACAGAAAATGGTAATAACAAACAATAGGAATGCAGGTCATTATTTAAAGAAGTAATATTTGAAATTGTTTTCCATTTCACTGAAGGAGACATTAAACTCATGAGAGCATTATTACTTCTATCTTCTGTTTCTAACTGAAACCAAACAGCACCATTATGTCTTTCCCATCTTTCGTCATGATCAAAATGAAATAATTCATTATTTATGACGTATTGACAGGGCATAACATATTATGCTCTCACCCTTAGGGACAAGAAGAATTACGATATGCTTAGACTTAAAAATTATCTGAAATTTTAATGGTTTAAATTTTAGCATTTTGTAAACAATTTAAGGACACATGGCACAGTGGATAAAGGCGTTGGTTAGATCCAGTGGCAGGACCCAAAGAGTGCGAGTTCAATACCCGGTTAAGGCAGTGGAGAACTTTCAGAGGGAAAATTAACAGGAGATAACTGATAACTGACATCCATTACACATGGCACGTGGAACTAGAACAGTCTACTCCAGCGAGCGAAATAAAGGGTTCAGTTCGACATTCCAACCACCGGAAGAAGGCTGGAGCATACAATGTCCGAAACGTTTTAATAAATATGGCGACAAAGATGAGGACAATAGTCCGAATAATGTAAACAATTTAATTTGTTGAGAAAAATGTTTGTCTTGTTGCTGCATCAACCCTAATAATCAAACTATAGTTGTTTGAATTTCATGGTTGTGTTGTCATATCCTTCTCTGGCAGCAGTGACCAAACTTGCTTAATGTAAAAGCCACATACAATAAAGTTCAGATGTTTGAGAGCTGCAAGACATGAACAAAATTTACACATACGTTTTTGTTGTATACACATTAACATTAAACTTACATTTTAATTCAATGGAGTCTCAATTCATATCCAGTAAACAATTATAAAGCTTAAAATTTTTCTTATTTACCTTTTATATTAACTCTAATGATAAAAGGAGCTCAGCCAATATATTTCCACAAGCTGCATACTAAAGGTCAAAGAGCCACAGTTTGGCCACCCCTGTTCTATGTCAAAAGAAAACAATCTTAACAAATTCACTTCAGGGCTGCTACAGCTGAGGAGCCTGGAAAAGGAAGTAATATATTGGGAATAATGCAGAGTGTGCTATGCTAAAAGGTTTTAATGCTACAGTTGATTTTGTCAGTTGTCTGCCTGCTTCACTTTGTGCCATCTGCATGTATCACAGAAGAGAGAGATTTCAGTGGTCATTACTTGGTCTTTTTATTTCTTAATTGGTAGTTTTCAGCATCAACAGAAGTTGATTTTTAACGATGTTTATTGAGTTCCAGACTTGACCCGTGAATTGTCCATTTATTGCTTGAAAATACGGCAATTGTGGCCTGTCCATTTATACTCCGTCATCTTCCTGATGTAGTTTTCTTGAGTCTCTGTTTATCTTGGATGATGACTTTATCATTATTGTGTGATGCCATTGCACAACCCTCGCTGCATCACCCACGTCTTATTCAATATTCAATTCAATATTATAAACTCATCAGATTTCTTAACATTCCACATATTTATAATTATCTCGGCAATTAAAAAAAAAATTTTTGATTGGCAAATGTTGTTTTTGTTTGGAAACAAAGTAGAGATAAATGTTTATAACATTTACATGTGTAATGAATGTGGAGTCTGGCTCTTAGGCAATAACTCTTCATTCTACAAAGGAAGGTTGTTAGGTTAGGAAGTATAGCCTGATGTCTGCAGCAATATTTGGATGACTTTGAATTATGTACCTTACTGGATGGATTTTCAGATTTTGCCTGGATCCATTTGGGGTAAATGTTTATATATATATATATATATATATATTTTTTTTTATTTCTTTTAGGATTTTGAAAAAACATTCTATATCTGCCATTCATGGAAAAATGAGGAAGAAAAGAAACAAGATATTTTCTGAATTTCGAAAAAAAACAAGGTATGTTTTTTTTTTTTAATTTTTTTTTTTGTTACTCTGTTCTTTTGGGGTTTAATTTCTTAATTGAATATATAAATTGCATATGCGCGCGCACACACACACACACACACAAAAATGAAATTGATTGAGTAATGGAGGAGTGAAAATCTTTAACTTTGTTTTAATTTCCCAGGGGTGTGTTGATGTGTACAGATGTAATGGCCCGTGGGGTGGACATTCCTGAAGTTCACTGGGTTCTGCAGTATGATCCTCCAAGTTCATCAAGGTCAGGATGCTCACTTTTAAAAGTTTGGCTTTATACAAAAAAAAACACCTCTCTTTTCAGATTTTAGCTTTTCAAGCCATATTTCCAGAACGTAAGTACGACAACTGTTTGGGTTCTAAGGCGGCAAACCTCACTCTTTATGGTGACTCTTTATTTAGGTTTTATTTTGAGGAAGTCGTTCTGCTAGGTCAGGGGTCAGGTGGAATTAGATGTGCTCTAAATTCTTCCTTTTTATCTCTGCTTGGATAATTATGTTTTATTTGGCATCTTTAACACGTTGACTCCCACGCAATCCACCAGAGGGTCATGACGGTCTGTCTGCAAGGCCCACATGCCCATCTGGTGGGTCATTTTTCCGATTTCCTTTCTATTAGGCTTATTGGAAGTGGGATGCTATGATTGATTGCTTTTGAGATCATGGTACACCAGAACCACATTTTTTTCCCTAAAAAGTTTTAATATTTTTTATTTTTTTGTCTTTTATTTAATTTTCCTTTTAGAATTTCTACTGTTCTTTTTGGTCATTTTTTTTAAATTTTTAAATGCACAGAACTTTTCCATCCATTCATGTGGGCTGTGTGGAACTCTGGTTTGTAAAATGGACTCAGGCACCAAACAACATACTAGTGGGTTGTGGATAATAAAGATTAACTCTGATGTTTTTGTCTCATATATGAAACAATGTTAAAACAAAGTCGTTTGTACCAAAATTAATTAAGATATAGTATTGGCACCCTCGAACAACATGGGAAATAAAGCCAAAATATGTTAATTGATGGTTGTTCTTTTTCTTTTTTGCAGTGCCTTTGTCCATCGAAGTGGTCGGACAGCTCGAATTGGTAACACTGGGAATTGCATTGTGTTTTTGGCTCCTTCAGAAGATGCATACGTTCAATTTATAGCAATGAATCAAAAGGTAATAAAAATCTCTTTATGTTGACCTTTACCCCTTTTCATGATAAGCAAAATTCGGGTTACTAAAACTGATCTTATCTTAACGTTTTGTGAGTGGCTTTCATAAATGTGCAGCATCCTCTGATTTTCAAGCAATTACAACATTGTCTTCACTGTCTCCAATCCATCATTGTGATGCACCACTGATCAAGATGACTAGTGATAGGACAACATGCAGGGTATGGTGGGTTTGTGCCTTTATTCAAAGCAACAAGTGGATGTCATCTACCCTTGCCAGATTTTTGTTTTGCATCACCATTTTCAAAGCTTACAATAGCGGTTTTCTTTGTTTAACAAAGAAGGTGGTAGGGATGGAGTATTCTCACTTATTTACACTATTTATATTTGGACTATTGTCCTCATCTTTGTTGTTATCACAACGTTTCGCCTTTTTGCCCTCCTGCCTTCATCAGGTGTGTATCGATCTAGGTTTTTTTTTTTTTTTAATCATTTCACCCCAAGCAAGGAAATAACATCACTAAGATGCAATGGTGTT
>OZ038502.1:1402500-1445000 GCA_964036315.1 Acanthosepion esculentum | reverse complement strand
CATGCGATCCCATAATTCATTGCGTCCCTGTCCCATAATGCATTGCATCTTTATTGCATAAAAATGCAATGCAAGTCCCCCCTTATTCTTTTACGTTATCTGGCCGAGGACGGATTACGGCAGAGCGGTAAGTGCTTTTTTTTTCTCCTTCATTTCAACTGCAGTAGCCCTACATGCTAAGCAAATACGGGCTCTTTTTTTGGCGGGGACAAGGCAAGTCGCAACCAGTTGTGCTCGTCCCAGGTTCTGCCTCATCACGTCTGCCACATAAGGATACTGCAATTGAGAGGCCTTGAAAAAGAATGCAGTAGAAAGGGAAGTCATATTAATAATGCAAAGGGCTAAAGGTTAAATAAAGGGTTCAGTTTAAAATTTCTTGAAGGTTACTTGGATTGACAAGCACCTGATGAAGGCTGGAGAACACAACAGCCCAAAATGTAATAACAAAGATGAGGATAATAGTCCCAAAGTTAATAACAACTCATCCCAGAAATTCAGAGTAATTTTTAAGTTTAAATTGACCTTAAAAAAAAGCATTGTTCAATGGAGATTATCTGTCTACTGCTAGTTACAGTCATTCCTCCCCACTGCCTTTTTCTTAAGAAAAATAAGCAAGGCTGAATATTTAATTCACCTACACTATTCCCTGGCAACCATAATAACAATATTTTAATAACAACAATTAAGTCGTATAATAATTCTAATTTGCAAAATACCCAACTCCTTTTGCCGTTCTTTAACATTACAAGCATCAAAATTTTTAGACCAAAAATGGAATATTGCTGCCATATCATTCCTCACATTCCAGCCTTGATAAAGTTCAAAACTGGTTATGCAAGTCTTGTGGGGTTTGACTTATTCCCTACCCTGCAGCCTCTTTCCCCCCCCCCACACCATTTCAAGCCGATCAGTACTCTGTCGTTATTTCCCTGGCAAATGTTCCGATGAGCTCCATTCTTTAGTTCCACCAGTTCAGACCATTACAGCTCAGGCACACCACGCTCTGTCCACAGAATCAAATCACATTTCCTCCCTACTCCAATTGTAAGGAGAAAGTTTCACTCTGAGATCTTTTTTGCCAAGAACTGCAACTTTGTGGTATGGACTCCCATGTGGGTGCTTCCTTAAACAATTCGATCTTGACCTCCTCGAGCCAAGCATCAATTGTTATCTGTCCTCC
The DNA here is from genome assembly GCA_964036315.1 of Acanthosepion esculentum. Taxonomy (NCBI): domain Eukaryota; kingdom Metazoa; phylum Mollusca; class Cephalopoda; order Sepiida; family Sepiidae; genus Acanthosepion; species Acanthosepion esculentum. The sequence continues at coordinate 1,443,820 of OZ038502.1, read as the reverse complement.
TTATTTCCTACCACCTCCTTTCACTTCATATCACATTAGTCAGAACTATTTTAACAGTAAGCCTCTACCTTGAGTGGCTTTCAGATCTTGCAAAAAAGTAGTGTAAATTAGTATAAAAGTTAGTTGACATCAAGTAGAGCCTTTAAATAAGTCATTTATTATATAAAGAGATTTTCTGTTTGTTTTCTATAAATTTCAGTGAGTGTTTGTCCTTCAGTTATGATGACCATAGTGGTTACAATTGATTCGAAGCAGACATTTTTTTCGTAACATGATAACTTTTTTTGAATGTTTTTTTGTTTTATTTCTCAATGAATTTGATCAGAAAGCAATACAACCTGTAAGCATGTAAATATATTTACTTTTGTTTTTCTTTTTATGCATGTGCGGATAGGATTACTGATACATGGAAATTGGAAATCTAGGTTCAAATTCCAGCCTAGTCCTTTGCATTCACTTTCAGACTAATGCCCATGGGAAAGGCATGAATACATTTTTTCTCCTCTTGGGTATGGGTTAAATAGCAGTGTAAACTGAACTCTCTAGCGTTGGGTGGCAGCTAGTCTAGGACAAAGAAAACTGAATGCAAACCCATGGAGAGGGCAATGGGAAAGTACTCTGCTATCCTTTCTAAGAATGTATGATAATTAAGGTTTAATAATGATAAAGGAATCTATGGAGAGCCAGGATCACCTGAAGGGAGACGGCATTAGAAAAAAAACATTCATTATTGATAATGTTACTGTGTAACTTTAAAGGAATGATAGGATACAGGGAGAATTTGATTCATGCCTTTTCCAATAAAATTAACACTAATGAACGATAGTAGCTCACTAATCTGGCTGATAAGGTTCTTCTGTTTTATATCTGATGGTTGAAGTCACTTTGCTGGACTTGTCAAGTTTTGAAAAAAAACAAAAATCAATGAATTTGACTTTTTTTTTTTTATTGTTTCTCAGATTTTGATTTGTTTTTCTTTTGTGTTAGATTTGGACTTTGGTTGCTTAGCAACAGGTTTTGGTCTTTTGAAAATTCCTCACATGCCCGAGTTGAAAAAGAAACAAATCACCAATTTCACACCTGTAGATATAGATGTCAACAGCATTCCTTACAGGTAAGCTTATATTATTGCGTTCATATTTCTTGTTTATAATCTTTGAACTCTTTGCAGAGTTCCTTTTGCTGAACAAAAGTGATTAACCATTTTGTTATCATCTTTGTACAATACAAGGAACACGAGGAGTTTGTTGACATTTTTATTTTATTTTTTTTATTGGTATCACCCCAAGTAAGGCAGTACAGCCACTAGCAGGCAAGGGGTTACAGGGGGTGGAGGAATTAGGGACAGAAAACATTAGTAATGAGGAGAAAGACAAGAGAGTAATCGAGTGGTTTAGTAGATAGCGATTGACATTGCATTTAAATGTTTTGCAGATTAAAGTTGATTGGAAAGCATAGAACCGGGAGGGAATTCCACGTGTGAGAAGTGCGAGATAAGAAACTGTTAGCATAGAAGCTACTGCTACATCTAGCTAGCTCAACTGTAAATTGATCTCGGCGTCAGTCTAGTACTGCGCTTAAATTCATACAGTCTAGGTACCATAGCGAAGAGCTCGTCCGAACAATTATCATGAAAATATTTATTAAAAAAAAGCACAGAGCGGAAAACTTAGGGCAGTGGGTAAGTGACTGAAGCCAAGCCACCAGATCGAGACCAATAATATTGCTGATTCTTCTTTGGATCTTATTGAGGAGCTCCAGGAAGATAGCAGAGGCACCGGACCATATGTGGCAGCAATATTCTAAGCATGGATGAATGATAGACTTATAGATATGTAAGATAGATTCTGGAGAGAAAAATTGTCTTGCCTGACACAATGAGCCAACATTCTTGGCAGCTGACCTAGCAATGGATTCAATCTAGTCTTTCCAGCTGACAACATTAGCCTTAGGAGGTGCAATGAGTTACTTTCCTGGAGGATAGCATCAGCCATGCTGATGGAAGGCAGAGAGGAGTCTCTCAGATGATTAATAAAGTTTGGAGGTGTTAAAATTAACAAGCCATCTTTTGCCCTTGTTAATGACAGACGTGAGGTTGTTTTGTACATCGGCTGCCATTTGGATCTGGTCTGACTGATCAGCTTCACTGTCGAGGCAGGAGTAAATGGTTGTGTCGTCAGCGTAGATGCCAAGTTGAGAGCTGATGTCAACGAGAAGGTCATTAGTGAAGATTAAAAACAACGTAGGACCAAGTACGCAGCCCTGGCGGGGGGAGGACGACCCACGTTAGTACGGAAAGATGTAGAGGTGTGGCTGTTCAGGGTAACTTTCATTTCACAATTTGAAAAGAACAACTGAATCAGTTCAAAAACGTGCCCAGAGATACCATAGCTTTTCAGCTTGTGGAAATGACCTGAATGCCAGATTCTGTTAAAGGCTTTCAAGATGTCCAATGCTACAGCCCGGGCGTCACCATTTTTACCTAGAGCATAGACTCTTATCATTAGTACATTTAGCAGTTGACCTGGAGAAACAAAGGCCATATTGCTTGTCTGAGAAAAGGCCCTGTGATGAGAGATGACAAACCAATTCAGCATTGATTAGGGCCTCTAAGAGTTTCCCAAACAAAAGCAGAAAGCTAATAGTTGGATGGGTCAGATGGTTCTTAAAACTGGAACAGCAGACAAGCATGAAAGCAGGAGGCAGTGAGGCATTTATTATACAGTTTAAGAGCAGTAATAGAGACCTTGCACTTATTTAGTCCCCTATTACAGACGCCAGTAGTCACAAGAGCCAAAGTTTTTAGAGGCTATGCGGTGCCTCATTCTCTCAGCAAACAGGGATTTGGCTCCTTTGAGGACTCACATTTGTTGTGAGCAGTAGCAAATAGCCACCTGTTATGATGAGAGCTGTCAAGCTGGTATAGCTGGAAATAGTGGCTCCTGTGTGCTATGGCAGCCAAGAATGCTGGTGTGAACTATGAAGAGGACTGCATCCATTGCTCATCATAAATATGTCAATGGTATTTTATTAATAGCTTATCAATTTGTTGGAATTAGAAGAAAAAATTATTACCCAGGTTTTTCTAGCACAAATTTAATTAAAAAAATACAATTATTTTTCAGAGAAAAATCAAGAGAAAAGTTGAGGCAACAGAAAATTTTTGATGGAATTGTAGATGAAAAGAAAAAATACAAACCAAAGGTAAAAATTTTTTTCAAATTTTTAGTCACCCCATTGTCCAAAAATCTGCCAATCGATTTGATTAAATAAAATTGGAAATAAAATTTTGCACAAAAAACAATTTTCATTAAAATTACAAAAGAAATTTTTCATTTATTTTTATTTTTAGAAAGTTTTATTAGATCTTACTGGAATTTTATTTTTTATCTCTCGTTCTGTTCAACTTAAGAATACATAATCAATGTCTCTTTGCTGGAAATCTTTCATGCTGATTTTTTTTCTTTTTCTTTGACTTTTTGCATGAATGCAAAACGAGTTTCTGTTAAGCCAAGTTGATGACATTATTGTCATGGATAACATATATAGATACATCAATAAGTCCACAGCCTAATGATAAAACAAAGGAGAATTTATTTTACACACAACATAATCCTCTCCTATGTCAATGCACTTAATTCAATGTTTCTCCATAAATCAAAAATTATACAGTGAAAATTTCAGATCACAATTCAGCTACACACTTATTCATATTCTTTCTACTTGGAAATATTTTTAACAGGGAATCAAATCATTTTTTCTTATGCATTAATCATTTCCTGTCAATGATTTTTTAGAAATTCAGAAAATGTAGCAGGTGGAGAAACCTTGACTGTTTTGATCCAATTCATTTGTCAGTTTTTTGGGGTTTTTTTTCCAAATTCAATTGAAAGATGACATTTTTTTTTGTGCTGTAAATGTGACGATAAATATTCGCATTTACCGGAATCAAAGCGCCCAAGATGTTTTGCTTGTCGGGCTGCTGTTTTGTAAAAGAAAAGTACATTCTCCGACATTTGTTATTTTATGCTGCTTGGCACGATTTGTCTAATGGCGGTCTGCATGCTGATTGGACGAGCTGGGGATTCTGATTGGTGCGTTGGCTGTATTTTCGGTCAATAAAAACGGTCTGGGACATTGGCTGGCAGTGCGGTCGGGACCGTGGTGACGTGCACTATTATAGAGTTTCGTATTAAGTTACGACTCTGTTTATTTTTCTCTGGAAGCTGGATGCTAGCTTCAACCTACCGATAGAGTGATCTGTATATTTACCAGTGTCTACCGAGACGTGGGACGAACACTCGTTTTAGCTGGTGAGAAGTGAAGATTGGACATGTGGCCCCAGTTTTGTCATTTCTACTACAACTACGGTAAAACCTATTTTAGACAAAAGAAATCCATTAAAAACAACCCGATTCGACTTTTCCTGTTGTATTGACAAAAGGAAGTCGTAAGCTGAACTCTCTCCACCCAGGCAGTTCAATTCCCCAATAATACTGAGCAGCTGTTAGTCTCATTTCTATCCAAAAGACATTTGAAAAGACTTCTAAAATCTCTCCAGCAACTGAAATTCTTAACAATTATTCTAACCACGCCCTTTTTGCAGGTGGCTGCTTGGTCAAAGAATAAAAACAAGAAAGAAAGTAAAAAGAAACGAAAAGAAAATAAGAAACTTGGCCAGAAAAGAAAAATTGACGAGATGAGCGCTGAAGATTTTGCAGATTTGAAGAATTTGGATGATGATTATCGATTGTTGAAGAAACAGAAAAAAGGAAAGGTATGTTAAAATTTGAAAGAGACACACATACTTTTTGGTTTATTCAATTTGGACCTTAAAACAGAAAAGGAATCAGTTTTAAACAAGATTCAATTAAATCTTTTAGTTACTTCATGTTTAGTAAGTAAATATTTTCATCATTCCACTAATTGTTTGGACTAATATCCTCCTCATTTTTTTCAAATATTGATTTGGATTTGACTATTAATGTGACACTATTAGGACACTCATATAGATTTAAGTGCTTTATGACCAGTAGTAAAGTCTGTGAAATGGGGGTATTCAAAACCGGCCACCCACTTGACCAAAAGAGAAAATAATAGATAAATGAAAAATGGTGAATTAAAAAATTCAAAGAAGCTAAAAACCAGTTTTGTTATGAGTGTTATATATGCACTCTTAAAATGTCCGTTTTTTGTTTTTTTAAGCCATATATCGTTTATTTTTTGTCAGTCTGGAAGGAGTACTGGGCGGCATTTATACATTATTAAGAGCAGCACTCACCAGAAGGCCTGAGAATATTCGTCTAAAATATAAAAAACAAAGATGCAGATACCAGTTCAAATGAATTACAGAAAAGAATTAATTTTTTATGCTTTTCTTATTTTAAACTTCCTAATTAAAAATATTTCACAGACCTTTGCTAATTTTGGCAAAAAGTACCGCTCATTGATAACTTAATGAGGAAGAAGTTTAACCCTAGAACACTAACCATCAATTAAAGTTACACCACTATTAAACATGGGTATATCATACCTGATTTTGAAAATATCAAAAAAAATATTAAATATAAATCTTTATTTGAAATATTTTATATGCAGGCACTTCAAACTTTGTACTTAACATTAATAGGAACTGAAAAACATTATTTAGGTAAGAAAATCAGGTACTGAAAATTGTAATTAAAAATAGGAAAATTTACGCTGGGTACTATATACCCATGGTTAGTGATCTAGGGTTAAACAATTTTTGGAATGATCATGATGATCACAACTAGTGATTGTTCAAAGAGAAACCTTGGCAGAAACCAGTTACGGTTGGTTTGTATGACTTGTAACATCATCGTTCTAGATTGGGTTACTTAGAAAAGGCAAAACTGCAACATTTTTCTTCTTCTTGCTGTCCCAAAAAGATACAAAGTGAGTTGGGCTTTCAAAATGAGCTCCAATTTGGCAATTGTAGTTGCATGTAAAAATCACTTGTTTCTTTTCTTTCCAGATCTCAAATGAAGAATTTGACAAACAATTCACAGGTTCTGTGGAGGAAATATGACAAAAAAATCTTTAATTTAAACACACTGTAAATATCAAAAATAAATTTTTATATAAAATCTTTTGAGTGTTCATTTCAGTTCTTTTATTTCACATGAGCAGATGTCATCGACTTGGTTGGATGCAGATCTGAAGCAAATTATCATCATTTGATAACTGAACAGTTTTTTTTTGGGTGGTGAGAGGTCCTGCCTCCAAGTTTGATTCCTGCATATGAAACTTCTATTTTTGTGTTTCCCACTCTTGAATTCAAACAGATTTTTGATTTTTCCAGCAACACAAAACACCTTTCAACTAGAGTTTCTTGACTTCTTCAGCGAATGTAAAAGAATACCTGGAAAAGAAGTTTGAAAACATGAAACCAAGTCTGGTGCACAGTGAGATTGAGACTAGCAATTTTCTCAAGAAATGAACCAATTTTTAAGAAAAGACTTAGACATGTTAAAATAAAAATAAAAGTTCTGAACCATAAAAGATCATTGTCCAAAACATTAAAGCTAAAAAATTGTCATTTTATAGGTATTGTAGATTAGATTTTACAAGTATATTAATGTAGTAGACATCCATTGATGCTAGCTGGTTTTATCAAGCACCAAATATCTAAAGTTTCTAAAAGGGTTTAATTTATTTTTCTTTTAAAGAATTTGTGATTTAATGTAAACAAGTTTAAAATATTGTTCACCTGGACACTGGGGCTCTTATCCTCTCAGCACCTCCCAGTTACACTTTTAAAGGGTAATTTCTGAGGTCTTTCGGTTTCCGCATTAAATCCACATTGTTGATAAGCATATTACATAGGGATGCAAACAAGCACAATTTGAGAGAAAGTAATTTACTGACCTGTTGCAACTGAAACATTGAGAGAATCTACAAGTGGACAATGGTCATCATTTCTGGGGTTGATCGTCACCAATTCATCACATAATCGCAACATTCTGTCTGTAAGTCCACTGCCTTCATTACCTACAGGAAAAACAAACAGAAGGTTCCTTGTGTTTTTTTTTATTTTTTTAAAAAAGATTTCAGATTTTAACCAGTCATGGGTAACATGTCACTTGATAAAGAGTTATTTGCCTTTTTTTCTTTTAGGATAAAGCAAGATCAACAATTTAAGACGTTGAAAATTACTGGGGGAAGGAAGAAAAAGTGGTTTAAATTCTTTTTAACCCTTTCACTGTGTCATTCCTATGACATTAATTATCGGCTTGTAGCATATGGAAAGGTCTTTTTTCAAAGCTGTCAGGTAAATCTGCAGTTAACAGTAATAAAAATTCAAGCAAATATATTCGTTTTCTACAACAAAAGGTTTAAGCAATTCATTTGCTTTTCTCTCAAACCTTTTCAATGAGGATTATTGATAAATTTAAAATATTGATCAATAAAACCTATTTATTCAAAAAGAGCAAGGTAAAAATGTTCTAAAGTTAATCCTTATCTATTACCTAAAAAAAAAAAAAAATCTGTCTTTTTTTGTGTGTGTGTGTGTGTATGAGATGACCAGGATTACTTTTAAGTTTGACTGCATTTTCATTGGTAAATCCTTTTTATTGTTTAATCCTTAAGTCCTCTTTGATAAAAGTCAATTGAAAAGCCGGCCTCTTAAGAGGATTTATGCCACCTTTTTCTGTTTCACTTTTCAACACATCTCCACTTCTTCAGGCTATATTGAAGTTTTGCCTCTCAAAGAAAGTGATTAACAGATTTTTTTTTTTTTTTACTTATCCTCATATTGCAGAAGGCCTTTTTTGATACAATGATTAGAAACATTCTCTTTGATCAGAGCAAAGAAGTCTATTCAAAAATCCAAATTCATGAAGGAAAGTTTAATCTTGGTAATTAAAAGTTAAATGAACTTTATAAATTGTTTGGGTAAAGTTCATCAATGTAATGACTCCTTTTTTTATGATTACTTTAACCAGTTCATTTTCCATTCATTCCCAAGATGTTGTGCCAGAAATTTTTTTTTTTTTTGTCAGAATCCATCTTCCTTGTTTACAAATCTACTATTTGTCTATGCCTTGATTATTGGCGCCATATCTGGTCTGGTGTTCCTGCTATTCATCTCAAGGTTCTTGAAGAAATACAAAGAAGGATCTGTAATGTAATCGAATCTTGATTAGGCATCTCGACTTCAGTCACTTTCCCACTAATGTGATGTGGCTCGGCTTCCCTCTGTCTTTTCTACAAATATTTTCATGGCAACTGTTCTGACAAGCTTTTTTTTCCCTGGTGCTCTGACTACATGAATTTTAAGTGTGCTACTAGATTGGCATTTAGGTCCCACCCATTTACTGTTCAAATAGCTAAATGCAACCGCCACTTCTACTCTGACAGTTTTTTTCTCGCACTTCCCAACAGTGGATCTCCCTTCTTGATACCTGATAACTACAAACTTCAAAAATTTAAATGCAATGTCAATTGCCATCATCTCTTGTCTTGAACCCCATTCATCTTTTTATCCTTTCCCCAGTACCCCTCTATACCCAGTCTTTTCCCTTACTCTGTAACCCCCACCCCTCAATAGCTAGTCTTTTCTCTCACTTTCACTCTCTTTGTGACCCCCCCCTCAGGCCCCTCTATATCTAGTCTTTCCTCTCACTTTCACTCTTTGTATCACCCTGCATACTAGTGGCACTCCCACCTTGCTTGGGGTGAAATAATTTAAAAAAAAAAAATGTATTTTGCATTCTATGGATTTTTCTTTTCATATATGTTACAGAAAATAAAAGCTGTTCACAAAATTCTTGTGGAGATGGCTTTAAGGAAAATAGTCTAAAAATGTTATTCAAATTATTTTTAAAAGTTTTTACTTTTAATCTATATCTGAAAGCAAAATCTATTTTTAGTTTTCCTCTATATTTAAAAAAAAACAAAAAAAACAATGACATTACTGACCAATCATCAGGATTGTGGGGTCACTGAGAGCAAATTGGTCGATGGGAATCACAGAAGAAAGATTCAAGGAATCCATATCCTGTCGTCCAACACTTCCAATCACTTTCCAACCATTCTTCTTTTCAGTCTGTAATTAAAAATACTAAAATGTCAGTCATTTTTGACAATTCTCAAAGAACAGAGAAAGATGAACGAAACATCAAATCTCAAAAGTGGCACAAACTTTTAAGCTTTTGTTTCTGTAATGACAGACACGCACAATGGTAAAGCATTTTAGAAGCAAAAATGATGAAAAGATCTCAGAAAAATAGAATTACAAGAGAATTTAATTTAACTCTTTTGTGTGTGTGGGGGGGGGGCAGAGATATTTCTGTAGTATTTTTAACATTTTGATTGTTATGTTGCCACATGTGCCTCCATTCCATCATTTATTTCTATAAATCGCTGCATTAGCAACACAGTTTAGGTGCAATGCACGATACAAATACAAGTAATCCTATCAAGAGAAAACAATGAAATAATGCTTTAGAATTTTGGAATGAAATATTGATAAACTTTTTTTTTTTTTTTTTTTGCAACCCATTCTTTATTTAAGAAATTTACATTGTTTGAACCATTGTCCTCATCTTTATTGTCATATTTATGACGTTTTGACCACTGAAAGGTCTGGTGTAACTTTTTTGAACATCTGACATAAAAATAGGGACCGAGTAGTAAGTGACTTGTGACATTTTGCCTCTGTGAAAAGGTGTTGTAGGCATTTTGGGTCTGATATGACTCCTGTAAGGAATCGGGTACAAAGGAAGCAACCATTTTTCCAGTCTCTTTAGTGATCAATTGTATATAAGATTTTTATTTGGGGTCTGTGATGAACTCGAGTCGTGGTAGACATTCACTTGAAAGTGCAAGTGTTCATCATGACAGAACAGTCAGGGGTCTGCTCGGTGATGAAGAAGTAACCCTTGCCTCTTTTATTTCCCACTTTGTGTCTCAAACAAAAATAATGTTCACATATTTGGTTCGTATTTGAATTCCTCATCTAGATTTCTTACCTTGATCATGTAAACCAATGACTGTTCTCTTTGAGTTGCAGACATTGGAACAATTTCCATGGCACCAGAACTACTTTTACTCACAACGGGGTTGAGGGGGGCACTGGAATCAACCAAAATTAAGATTAGAAAACAATGTCCAGGCATGAATCATTTGTGTCCGCACACAAAAATGCTTACTTCTCTGTTCAGTGGGGGGGGGGTCTCGTAATGAAGGTTTGATTGCAGCCTCTGTTGTAATAAACACAGACATTTGTGGCTTAAGGACTCGAGTGAAGGCTGAGAAACTTAAGGAGAAAGAATTATTTGTTGCACAGTTTTACTCATTCTATAACTTCTTCACCACAAAAAAAAAATCCTTTTCAAATTACCTATCACACTTAAAAAAAAAAAATCGAAGATATCGTAAGTGCATCAAACCCCTTTTCAGAGAGAAACACAATGGGATTTCTTATTTAATAGAGTTTTCCTCTTTAGGAAATCTCTTCCTTTCAAATATCCCCTAAATTTGTCAGTGCAGCAAACATTCTTTAAATTTTCTAGGATCAATGTTTATTAGATTTTACAAGCATATAAATGTAACCGTACTATTTTTTTTTGAGGAAGAAGAAAAATTAGTAAATTTAATTAAATTTTCACAATTCAAACTCAATCTGCTAAAATAAACATGACAAAGCATATCTCATTTTTTTTTCAATAATTATCACAAGAAATCAATGGAAAAGTAATAGGGAACTTTCTTTTGCGGAAGACTTTAAGCCCTCAAAACATTTAACATCATTTTTCCCTTTCCAGGATATGAAATCAAGTCTAGCAGCGGATTATGCAGGTTGGGAATCCTTTATCCAAAATTCTTGGGACTGGAGGTGCTTCAGATTTTATTTTTGACTTTGGAATATAAGCTCTATTAATTTGTATATAGCATCAATAAAAGGGGCCAGCTAGGGAATGGAACCCAGGCATGAACACGATATCCCTTTATATTTCATAACACAGCTTATACAGTCACCCTGAACGTAGTTTTATATAAAATTAAATTTTCTGTACAAACAGAAGCATGTAATGACGCTAGGCATGTAATGCTCGCGTTGATTTTTAAGTGGTGAATTTGAGATTCCACATAAAAATAATGTTTTGTATTTTTTCTATGTGTACAAAAAAACATGATCACTACTTACAAAAAATATATAAATGCAACCCCAAACCCTACTTCTACATCTGGTGTGAGAAGGTATATATCTAAGCAGAGATTGGTAATATCAAGAAGACAGTCTCTGCTGTATATTTTAATTAGATATTTTGTCATTTTTAAATCACTATTTTTTCTGACAGATCAAAAAAGGTTTTTCAGGAAATAATTTATTCAAGTAAGAATTTCCTGTTTGATGGCAAAATTATCTTGTAAATATTTGTTTAAATATTTAATCCGTCTTTCACTGCCAATTTTCAAGTTTTATTCATTTGGAAGGAAAAGGAATGCCTTTTATCGTTAAAAAGACAAAGAAATGTACAAAATAAAAGAGGCAGCACATATGTTATGTTGAAGCAGATCAGAGAGAAGTGTGTCATATGGAAGGCAGGACTGAGCAAAATGATAAAATTAGTTATTAAAGTGGTTGTTAAGACTTCCCATAGATAAAGTAACAATGGATTCTCATGAAAGATTATTGGATCGCAGTCATCTGAAATGTGGTGACCAAAACAACAAGGACACTAGTCAAAATGATCGCATATAAAAAATGAAATTTCAGAAAAACCAAAAGAAACTGAAGAGGAAGTTTTTATTTGCATTAAAATAAAAACATTTTTCTTGACAAAAAATATGAAAATTTAATTTGAAAGATTTCGAGGAGTTACTGTGGATATTATTAAGCCTGGACTATTCAGACTATTATCCTGATCTTGGTTGTTATACTCAAAAATATTTTAGTCATTGTAGCTTCTGGCCATCCTCAGAGACTTATATTTTAAGAGATTTTCTGAATTTCGAACTGAATACTTTACTCAATTTATCCCAACAAGTTAGTTAATATGGTTTCACAGTACCTGTTCTCTTGAGAGAAAATTACTCTTTCAACACCAAGGTAGTAGCAGCTTCGTAAGATAGCCCCAAAATTCATTGGATCCTGTTGAAAAGAATTAGACTTAATAACAAAAAAAAGTGATTTTATAGATAAGCACAAAAAACTGAAAATAAAGTGAGGAATGATACAAATTCCTAGTAGACCAATGGTCGAACCCACAGATAGCAAGACTTTCAGGATACACAGTGCAACGTCTCTTTGATGTCAGCAAAGGCAGCGAGCATCTTTTCTCCAAGTGGGATAAATGTAAGACTCCGGAGGGTCTTGTGTACTTTTGGACACAAAGATACTCAGAGAAATGGAAATTCTTGATAAAGATACGTACTTATAGGTTTGCCTAACAACCGGTTCACACTCCTCCCTGGTCTTTTGAACAGGAGTTGAAGGCCATCCTTTGTTTCCTGTTTAGGTTTCCAGTCCCTTCTAGAGTCTACTTCAACGCTATACTCCTAACATCTCTGCCTGAACTTTGAAATTTTATTTTCTAATTAAATCTTGACCTCTTGAATTAGCTTTTTACCTTTCCTGTTATCTTGCCCTTTCTTACGCTAATACAACTCCACACAGTAACGCTCTACCTTGAGTGGCCCTTGCGCCTTGTATTGGGTGAACATTAGTAAAAAAAAAAAAAAAACTTGATCTGAATATAGTTTCCTATTGCAAGAGAAAATAAAAAAGACATCCACCACTGATGTTCACAGCATTTTTATTGTTTTGGTCCTTAAATGTCTCCACCTCACAGGCTGGGCAGGCTGACCATTGTGCTGGCTCCAATGCTATTGCAGTACTTTGATTCAAAGTTGTACTTCTCTCGGACTAGTTGCCAACCAAGGTTAGAGAGGCTAGTCTTCCCTGCTATTTCTTTTTTTGCTTTTTAATCATTTCACTCCAAGGAAGACAATAAAGCTACTAAGATGCAAGGGGGTGATAGTTTTTTTTTCATATTTTCTATTAAGGAGAGAGGACAATAAAAAAAACAAGAATTAAGAAGATAAAAGACATTGCATTTAAATTTTTGAAGATCAAAACTGATTAGAAAGCAAGAAGAGGGTCGCTCCAAAAGAGGGTCCCACAAGTGAGAAATGTAAGAGAAGAAACTGTTAGGATAGAACTTACTTTCAGCTGTAAATTAACGAGACCTAACTGCCAATCTAGCACTGTTCTTAAATTCATGAAGTCTAGGTACCATAGCAGAAAGTTAATCAGAACAATTACCATGAAAATATTTATAGAAAAGACACGTTATGGCAATGGGAAAGTTACTGAGCTGAGATGCCAGGTCAGGACCAATAACATTGCAGATTCTTTTTTGAATTTTATCAAGACTCTTTAAATATGTAACAGAAGCACTCGACCAGATGTAGCAGCAATATTCACAGCAAGGACAATTAGTAGTCTTATAAATGTGTAAGATAGATTCTAGCAAGAAAAAGATTGTCTAGCATGACATAATGAACTAACTTCACTAGTATCAGACTTAACAACTGATTCAATATAATTTTTCCACTTCAGGTCAATGGAAAACATTAGCCTAAGAAGTAGCAAGGAGTCACTCTCCCGGGGGTCAGCATCAGTAGCGATAATAAAAAATATTTATAAAATATATAACTATAAAAAAATAGTTTGAATCAGTAGAAGTAGGATGCGATAATTATGGGGATAAGACGCATAGATAACGATTGACCATTGTCTATAATTTATGATCTAGTTTAATATATTAAATGAATAAAACAATAAATTGGAAATTTTTCATTTGATTTTAAAGCTTTGTAGCACACTGGACATGAAAGTCTAGAATTTTTTCACATTCAACTTTTGTACTTCAAAGAAAGGCACAGCATCTTGAATAAAATGACGACAACAAATGTTACCTGAATTCTATAAAGCAACAACCAAAGTGGCAGTTCTTTAGCTGCGGACATTTTGGATTTTCTGTAGAAATAAAAAAAAATATATCTAGTTTGTTTTGATAAAATGAAGAATTTTTTTTTTTGCATACTTCATAAAGAAGTTTGTGTAATCATTTTGTTTTTTAGTTGGACAAAACACTCGTGTAAATAAGAAATGAAAGAAAAAGATTACCATAATTTGTTCTGTAGCCAAAGTTTTCTTTCAGTTTCAAGAGAAACTTCTCCACCTCAACATTTAAATTAATAAAATAAAGAAATAAAAATTAAAAAAAACAAGATGTTTTCAAGATGATTTTCCCTTTTTTTTAACTCTTAATTGTTTTTTTTTTAATATTTACTCTTTACATTTGGGCGCCTACTGAAATAAGATGGAAGCTTCTCTTGCAAGCCATTGTTAGCAAGTTTAATTCTCATTCTGTTATTAAAGCTCTGGACCAAATAAGGCAAAATATAGATGGATATTTTAGTGGGTTCCCTACCATAGAGCAATGGTCTGTAATAAATTTGTCTCACAGTCAATTGCAACCCCCCCAACCCCCATTGTAGTTTCACCCCTTATAAATTTTCTTCTACAAAGCAGAATGAAGAACCAATAATTTCTGAAGATTTGCAATTGGAAATTCAAAAGTTTTTAGAATTTAACTTTCTGTGTTGTGAAGCAATCCTGAAAAGAAAAAAAATTAATCTTTGTTTTGTTTGTCATATTTGGTTGCATTTTTGTTTAATCATTTCACCCCCAGCAAGGCAATAAAGCCACTAAGACACAAATGGTTACTGAGTGTTAGAGAATATGAGGAAAAGAAAAACACTATTAAAGAGAGAGAACAATAAAAAATAAAACAGAAATTAAGAAGACAGTAGATAATGATTGACATTGCATTTGGGAAATAAGAAGCCGACAGAGTTCCACCAGCGAGAAGTGCGATAGAAGAAACTGTTTAGGACAGAACTTATGGTTACATCTTTGCCATCTCAACTGTAAAATGATGCGACCTAACCACCAATCTAGTACTGCACTTAAATTCATAAAGGCTAGGTACCATAAAGGAAAGTTCATCAGAAAAATTACCATGAAAGTATTACAGCAATGGGAAAAGAACTGAAGCTGAGATGCCAGGTCAGGACCAATAACATTGCAGATTCTTCTTTAGATTTTTATGAAGAATCTCTAAATATACAGGAGGAGTGCCAGACCAGATGTGGCATCAATATTCAAAGCCTGGACAAATGGTAGACTTATAAATATGCAAGATAGATTCTGCTGAAAAAAACTGTCTAGCATGACAAAGTGAACCAACTGTCCTAGCAGCAGACCTAGCATTTGATTCAATAGAATGTTTCCACTTCATGTCAGCAGAAAACATTAGTCTGAGAAAGTAGGAGGAGTCACTCTCCTGGAGGTTAGCATCAGCCATACTGATGATGGAAGGCAAACGGGAGTCTCTCACATGATTCAAAGAGAACAGTTTCATTTTGCGGGCTTTGAAGTTAATTGCTCCAGTTAACAGCAGGTCGTAGGTCATTTTTGAGATCAGCTGCCAATTTGATTTATTGAACGGATCAGACTTACTATTAAGACAGGAGTAAATAGTTGTATCATACCAAGTTGGGAACTGATGACATCAGGAAGATCATTGATGAAAATTAGGAACAATGCATTAATGCAAAAAGATCTAGAAGAGTGGCCATTCAAGACAACTTTCATTTTGCAATTTGATAAAAAAAGAGTGAATCAGTTCAAAAATTTATCCATAAATGCCATAACATTTCAACTTGTGATGAAAATCAATATGCCAAACCCCATCAAATGTGTCTCTAGGGATTTTTATCAAAAAGGGGAGAAAATTTAGCCACATTTAATAATGTGATCTTTGTTCTTTCTAGCATTAACTTTACAAAAAAAGTCTCATCAACTAATTTCAAAATTCATGATTTTCTTCTTCTAAAGACAAAATCAAATTTGTTGAGACACAAATGTTACTTAAAATCTGACACGTAGAAAACTTATTAAATTGAAAGCTGTTCATTGAAAAAGAGACATTTTGATTTTGGATAATAAACAATTCTAAAAATAAAAACAGATTTTTGTTGTTTTCATAATGAAATGCCAAAAAGTCAGGTGTGCTTACCTGAAGAGATCAATTTCAAGAGTATCCACCTTTAATGTAGAGGCATCCAAACAGACACCCTATGAAAAAGAAAAACCAAATTTCAAATCAAAAATATTTTTTATCATTTACTGTCTATACTCGCGTATCATGCAACTTTTGAAGAACTAATTTTGAAGCTAATTTTAAGGGGGTCACATCATACATGAGAGATAAAATTAGCGTACGTATTGCTGTCACTGGCTACAATGTTTACCAAACTTTATATCCATTTACTGGAGTCAAAAATGTACAGCTGTATTGTAAGATAAACATGATTTTGATAAAACTGATGTTTTACTTAACTGTATCCAATAATAATGCATGTAATATTTACATATTAGTCTCATATCATAAAATACAAACATAGTGAATATGCATCTTTTTCCATTGTTTACATTTATAAGATGTTTAAGTGTTTCTCATTCAGTTTTTTTTATGGCTGTACACATTTACATAATGAGTATAGTGTTACTAACGATACTTTTATCATTCTCTTTTACTTTTTTAACTTTTTTTAAGACAATTCACCCCAAGCAAGGCGGGAGTGCCACTAGCATGCAAGGGGTTACAGAGGATTGAGAACAAGAGTAAAGGGGCGTGTTTGGGGAAAGGATACAGAGAAGGACAGGGAACAAGCTCAGGGTGTCAGATGTCAATTGACATTACACTTGAATATTTGAAGATTATAGTCATCAGGGAAGCAATTAAGGGGAAGGGAGTTCCACAGATGGGAAGTGCAGGAGAAGAAGCTGTTTGAGAAGAAGAAATGGTTACATTTAACTGTTTTGACAGTTAAAGGGTGGGACCAAGACGCCAGCCTGTTAGCTTATTTAAATTCATGTAGTCCAGGAAATACTTGTCAAAAATACTTGTTGAAGAGACAGAGGGAGGCCATGGCATGTCTGTGGGATAGTAATTGTAGACTAGATGCCAGATCAGGACCTACCATCTTGCATATTCATCTGGATTTTGTTGAGGACCTCAAGATGTACAATGGGAGCACTAGATCATATATGACAGCAATATTCCATGCAAGGACGGATGGTTGATTTATAGATTTGAAGGATGGACTCAGACGATAAAACATTTCTGGCACGGCACAGACAACTTTCCTTGCGTTAGATGAAGCTATTGATTCAATGTATTTATTCCACCTCCTGTCAGTGGACAGCGTGAGACCAAGCAGGTGTAATGAGGTGCTCTCAAGGAGTTGGGAATCAGCCATTCTGATGGGAGGCAGGAAGGGTTCTCCGTGGTGTGAAAAGGAGAGCAGTTTCGTTTTAGAGGCGTTAAAGTTTACAAGCCATTTCCTACCCTAGTGAAACACAGATTGGAGGTGCTTTTTGAGATCAGCAGCCAAGTTAGTTTGGTCGACAATACCAGATTTACTATTGAGGCAGGAGTAAATAGTGGTGTCGTCTGCGTAGATGCCAACTTGGGAACTGATGACATCGGGAAGGTCATTAATAAAGATCAGGATCACTGCAGAGCCCAAGATAGAACCTTGGGAAACACCAGCGTTCATGATAAAGGATTCGGAGGAGAACCCGTTTAGGATGACTTTCATTTCATGGTTTGACAGGAATTATTGTATTAAGTCAAATAATTGTCCTGTAATTCTGTGTCCCTGAAGCTTATGAAAAACTCCAGCATGCCAAATCCTATCAAATGCTTTAAAGATGTCTAGAGCCATAGCTTGAGTTTCTCCATTATTGTTGATTGCTTGGGATACAAATTCAGTTATGGCTGTGAGCACATCAGCGGTAGATCTACCTGGAAGATGGGATAAAGAGGTTAGCCTATTGATCTCTCAAAAAAATGAACTTGCATCACACATGAGATACATGATAAAATCATTTTTTATAACTTATAAATTTGGGGGTTGCACGATATGCAAGATCACATGCTACATGAGTATATACAGTAATCTCCTTTCCGAACTTCCATTCACTGTCACATATGTCATATGTCATTCACTGTGCCCAGGTAAATATTACTCAAGTCTTTTGACGGATTTTATTTAAAACTTTCACTGCTGTGGATGTACTTCTGTGTCTTTTAAAAAAGCATTGCCTGCTGTTGATGCATATATATATCTTCAAGACACCCTGAAATATCAGACCCTGATCTTTGTCTTATAAACTCACGAGCACTTACTGCTATTTTCAAACCAGCAGAGACAAATAGTAGAGTACAATACTAGCTTTTTTTTTTTTTCAATTTTGTAGTGTATTGTCTAACTTAATCTTACTATAAACATTATTTTTAGGGGGTACATGTGTTTAAGTTGACATCTAGGTTTTTTTTTTTTATTTTCTTAAACATTAAAATTGATGACAAGCAGCCTAGATAGGGAAGTCCTACTAAAGAAAAATGTGCCTCCCAACTCAGACATTCACAGTCGTCCAAGTACACCGAGTGTTTTTATCAAGATATACCATCCCTAGGAAGGTTGCTATTCAAGGCTTGTAACCCCATTCTAGTTTTATATATATATATATATACACACACACACACACAGGGTGTTCCAGAAGTCTTGGGCACATTTCAAGTCCTCATATCTGTAACAGAGAGAGTTTGGGAACCACACACAAATATTTTTTTTTTTATTGAAATTGGAATAGATTTGAACAGCGAAATTAGATCAGAACAATTTTGTTTACTGATGGAAATCTAATCTAGCCCATTTGGAATTGAGTCATTAGGAAGACAATGAGAGATGATCGAGATAATTTTTATCGGTTAAAATTTGAAATAGAGCTTACTAAGGCTATGAGGAACTTTGAAATTCACATGATTTTGGGTTGAAGGCAGCACTCGTGATAATCGTGTGCGGGCCAAGGGTCGATTTATGATCAGCCAGGTTTATCTATATAAAGGCGCACAGAAATCTGTTGATAGTGATTGGCTCATCTGACGTCGAGTGCAGTCGAGCTGGGTAGAGAGAGGTCGGAGACTGGAAGTGATGTCAGAGATTGGAACCAAACGCTCACTAACATATTTTGTTGATATAAGTACGAAGAAGTGAATTACTCCTCCAACAATCTAAGACTGCTACTGCTACTATTATTACTACCACTGGAAACGGAAACGTCGAACAAGCTACAATAATCAAAAGATTGTTTTTTTAGCTTGTCTGTCGCCGAGTGCAGTCGAGTTGGGTGGAGAGATATCGGAGGCTGGAATTGATGTCAGGGATTGAAACAAAACCCCCGCTAACATGTACTGTTGATATAAGTACCATATGCTTCTGCTACCACGAAGATTACTACTACTATTACTACCACCGAGGAGGAAGGCAACTATAAACTTTAAGCCGTGCACAGAAATATCTATCTCTCCATCACAAGAGTCGTATATCATTCTGAGACGATTTCACAACAAGCTAATCACAACCCACTCTCTCTCTGTGTCTAGAATCCAGTGTATGAGTTTTTACGTCAATTATTTTCTTTTCTGTAACCCGTTTCTTTTCCATACTATTCTTTTCTGCTATATAAAAGACATTAACAATTCAACCACTGAATAGTTGTTTGTCCGGCTTTCTGCAGATATATATATTTTTTTGGTGCATTCTAAATTTCTTAGCACAGTCTCCAGCCGTGTCTACATCTTCAGTCGACCGTGAATGGATGACCATCACTTCTGGTTTCTGGATCAAACCAAACACAACGTGGGCAGGAAGCAGGATTAAACCAGTGGACCGGTTGAATGATCTACGGATGCTCAGGGGACCTACGGTCACTCCCTTAAGTTCAGTTAAGACCGAGTAGACACTTCAACCCAGAGAGTAAAACGTCGGAGGTTGAGAGGCTGGGGCGAAAGTGTTAGATATCTGCTGAACTATGAATGGTAGTAAAATGAAACTGGTACCATTTTAAAGCTAAATTCATTAAGTTTTTTGTAATGCCAATGATTTTTTTATCCTAATAATTTTTTCATATTTTTTCGGATCCAGTAATGGTGTTCACTCAACCAGAAAAGGCGTTTTGTGTCCTTGAATTTGCAAAAACTGAATCATGGACATTTGTTCAACGTGCATTTTGCACAAAATTCTGAAAAGAGGCACTAGAATGAAATCCATATTGAGATGGCATGGAAAATTCATGAAGGATGGGTGTTTGTGTCCATCTAAGAGAACAGGACACCCCTCAACTTCAGATAATATGGTTGAGCAAGTTTGAACTGCCTTCAAGCGGAGCCCGCTGGAAATTGATCAGAAGAGCCAGTAAGGAACTTCAGCTTCCTACAACAATTGTCTGATGTGTCTTAAAAAGACGACTGCACATGACACCTTAAAAGCTACAATTAACCCAACAGTTGCAGGACACTGATAAACCAGATCATCTTGACTTTTGCATTGCAATGCAAGAGAAGTTGGAAGATGACGGATTTGATGTGTGCCGTGTGACCAACGGTGCACACATTGAACATCTTTGAACATTCCATGTAAAACTTGAGATTAAATTCTTTCAGAATGTGTCAGGCACATTTTTATATCCTTAATAGTTTTCGAGATATTCAATTTCAAAATGTGCCCAGGACTTTTGGAACATCCTGTGTATATATATATATATATATATTGTCACATAGCCTCGAATTTCATTAACAACATAGGCGTAAGGAAGAGAAATCCCAGATTCTAGATGAAAGTTAGTTAGGTATAAAAAGAGAGAGATAAATAGATAAATCAAAATAGATAAGAATCTACTAATGCTTTCAACTTGCGAGCGAATATATTCATACCCTCCTCTTCTCTTCACAACTTCTTTGCCTACTCTTCCACCCACACACCACGGGTCCATGACTTTGAAGCGACCCGACGCGAAAACGACCTGGTTTCGAAACTCAACAGCTATCAGGCGGTCGACCATAAGTGAATTCCAGCCATTCACGTGATCAGGCCATCCTAAGGGCAGATTGAAATTTTGGCCATCACGAAAACGATGCGTGATCTCTGCCCCTTCCTCCCGGGTGCCCGGTCAAGGACGAAGAAAACCCACGTGACTGTCTTTGGGGACAGCAGGAGTCGAAAAAGGGTTTTCAGTTTCAAGACGATGGTTCTCAAAATAAAACATTTATTTACCAATATACAAACAGGTAAAAAAAAAGAAATACATTTAACAACGGGGGAGGGGCCTATAGGAGAAAAGAAGGCGCGGGCGAATACATATACATACAAACAGAAAGAAAGGGGATCAAGTCAAAAGAATCAACTTATCTGACCGTTGAGTTGACGTTTTCGCATAAAGTTCAAATTCGCCGAAGCGAGAGTTCGTAGTTTAACACAACATTTTGGTCGGCCGACAATTTTCCAGAATTTTTTCCTTTCGGGAGTGTTAAAAGTTTTACAGCATCACGTATAGGCGTTTCGTTGGTCGATACCGTTTTCATAGCAGCCCTTCCGTCTCTAGTCGACAGACTTCGTTGTCTTCCTCATTTCAGTGAGCAGTCCACTTTGGAATCGGGACGATCGCGTCCAGCGATGTTTGTCTGCCACTGATCGGACGGAAACTGAGAAAACCCTTTTTCGACTCCTGCTGTCCCCAAAGACAGTCACGTGGGTTTTCTTCGTCCTTGACCGGGCAGCCGGAGGAAGGGGCAGAGATCACGCATCGTTTTTGTGATGGCCAAGATTTCAATCTGCCTTTAGGATGGCCTGATCACGTGAATGGCTGGAATTCACTTATGGTCGACCGCCTGATAGCTGTTGGGTTTCGAAACCAGGTCGTTTTCGCGTCGGTTCGCTTCAAAGTCATGGACCCGTGGTGTGTGGGTGGAAGAGTAGGCAAGGAGGGAAAGAATAAGTTGATAAGTTGTTTTCTTTCAGGACATAAAGTACATACAATTTATGTCCCAAAACGAAAAAAAATTATACAAACATAAGAAAAATTAAATTAAAAGTTTAACTTCAAAATGCATGAGTGTTGTTTCTTTTTAATTTTGTCAACTGCACAGTATAGTGGGGTCAGTTGGGCACCATGACGCAATTCACTCCACCAGAAATTTGGAGACATTATGCTGTACTATGTGGAATTCATGTTGGATGCTCCAATACAAACATTTCAGAGTGTTTGGGTATCAATCTGAGAACAGTGCAGAGGATTTGGAAAGAGTTGGATGAGTTTAATGGTGATTACAAAGGTGTTTGGAGTGATCACTAGTGATGGCGACATTATGCTTTCATTCATCTTCCCATAGGGCCTCAGATTCAACATGCAGGCCTACATCAAGTTCCTTGAGGAGGTAGTGCTACCCTGGGTCAAGAGGGTGACTGCTGGAAGATCCTATGTCTGGCAACATGACTCTGCACCATGCCACACAAGCAGGGAACCCAATCATGGCTGTCAGATAATTTCTGTGACCATATTAAGCCTTACATCTGGTCACCTAACTCCATAGACTTTAACTCCCTTGATTATTAGGTGTGGGGTTCAGTTGAAACCAACAAAACTCCTTGTAACACCAAGGATGAGCTGAAGGCAAGGATTATGGCAGCATTCACCAACTTAAACAAGGAGGCTATTCAGAAGAGTTGCAGGAGATCCTGAGGTTGTCTGGAGGCTGTGGTTGAAGCCACCAATGACGATTTTATTGAATAAATTTACTCTTTAATATTTCAAGATGTTTTTGTAAAATATATCTGTTAAAATGAGATGTGTTATTTTCATTTTTGTGTAATTTAGACGACAATTTATCCATTATAACCTCTGTGTGTGTGTGTGTGTGTGTGTGTGTGTGTGTGCATATATATATATATATATATATATATATATATATATATATATATATATTTACACACACACATACATACATACATATACAGGGTTAATCAAAAGTATTTTTACAAACACTGAGGACAGGTTCCTGACACCAAAACAAGGTCAAATGTCACTATAAACATATATGTCCAAAAGGCCATCGTTGTACCTCAACACAGCAACACATAACAAATGTTGAAAATATCCTCCACTTGCTTCTACACGTGCATGCCCTCGTCGAATCATTGACTTGCAGACCCTTTCAAATACTCCCACATAGTGTCAGATGGTTTTGCAGGCCCCCATGATACATTGAAGAAGCATTGCAGCATTATTAGTTTCTGCTGCATAAACCAATTGTTTTATTGAGGTTGGTGGAATGTGCAGGCCATGGAACCAGTCCTCCCCTCCCTATCCATCTTTTGTGGTAGATGTCAGCCACTGAAATGTGCTGGAGCTCCATCATGCATGAACTACATGCATGTTTATATTATCAGAGTTACATCCCTTTAGCAGGGCTGGAAGTGTGCTCAGAATAAAATCCCTGTAAGATGTGCTGGGAGAGTGTATGGACATAACCAGACAGTCACCGACAATTCCAGCCCATACATTAATGGTAAACTGATGCCGGTCTCTAGCCTGTATTGTACCATGGGGATTCTGATTTGCCCACAAACGTTGGTTTTGTAAATTTGTTATTTCATCTCTTTTTCGAAATGTTGCCTCATTTGTAAATAAGACTGAAGAGACAAACAATGGCTCGGCAGTTTGTGCAATAAACCATTGGCAAAAGTTTTCCCGGGGTGAGTGATCAGAGGGCAAAAGACCCTGCACACGTTGCAAATGATACAAACACAGGAGCTTCTCTTGAATTACCGTCCATGCAGTACTAGGAAATCTACAACATGCTAGAGCCACTTGGTGTGTGCTCATACCCGGATTGTCTGTGACAGCCTGTAAAATGTGTTCTTCGTGATCAGGCGTACAAATGTTTTTCATTTACAGCAGATTTTCATCTGAAATCCTAAAAGTTGTTCTCTTGTCCTTTTTTCATTGACATAAGCACAAAAATACATTCCAATTTAACTTTGCTGAAAATATTTTTATATTGAGATTAAAATATAACATTCCTGTTATCAATAAAAACATAGTAATTGTTTTCAATGAATTCTTTCAAGAATATCCTCGAAGTAGTTGAAAAGCTAAACAAATGAACCCCTAAATAATCTGTCCATAAAATATAAAAACAAATTTCATTTAGGTTTTGTTTGAAATTTTTGTTGTTAGTATTCAGGTTTTGTTTTTTTGCTGGTTTCTTTCTTTTTTGTTATGGTTTTGACAGGCTCATTCTCTGACCTTCTTCAGGTGAAATATTGCTTGGTGCGGAATATATTGCTGTTAAATAGCACAAAGCTAAACAAGGTTCAAACCCAGAGAGAAACAAGATGAACGCTATCTTCAGAATGTGCACGAAAACATACACACGAAAAAGCTAACCAAGATATTGAAAGTTAGAATGCAGGAAGGAAATTGGACTGTAGACTGAATTAGAGGGGATATGTCAAAAGAATTGGTCAACAGTAAACAAAGTTTTGCCTGAAGGTGATTGGCAAAACAATTTTGAAAAAAAAAAAAAAAAAAAAAAAAAAAGGCTGAGAGAGTAAAAAAAAAATATCTAAAAGTTTTTATTTGTGTTTAATGACAAATTCTAATTCTGAATGGGACACTGATTTTTCTATATTGGTCATGTGAAAGCGGATGTTAAGTTGTCAACTTTTAATTTAGATTTTACAAGATTTTTTTGCACATATCCAAGGTTTCAGCTTTTGATAAAGCAGATGATAGCTAAGAAGTGTTTCACCTTTTGCCCGAGACGGCCAAGGGTATTTAGCATTTATGTGCAGTTCCCAAAGCCATAAATGTCCTTTTGTCACCTCTAAAGATGATCTTAGGTTGAAAGAAAAGCAAAATGAGACAAGTAATAAAAATATTAAACGTGAAAATTCATGTCAAGAGAAGCATTTTGAAAATTTCTCTTGCAGAAGTGAAATTTTCTACAAACCTGATGGGGTCTGTTTCCAGAAAGACAATCAAGAATGGTTTTGTCAGTTGGCATCACGGTAATGCCCCTCTCATTACAAGTGGTCATGATTTGCTGGTGGGGGTCAGATTTCTGAACAGAATTCTGAAGATACAATTTGTGGAAAGTTCTCTTCTCACATTTTAAGGCCAATATTACAGGATGGATACCGAACAGAATTTCTCCACTGATTTTGGGAAGGGTGAATTGTTTGCTGAAAGTTAACAATTGGAACAAAATCATGTAAACAGAGACAGTTTTTATAATTGGAGGTAAGCATTTTTGAGATAGATGGATATGCACTGACTGAGATAGATTTAGACAGATGGAGAGAGAAAGACAGATAGATATAGACAGAAAGATATAATGAGATTGAGAAAGATTTAGCGAGATAAATAGATAGAGATATCTATCTCCCATATTAAGTATTGGTCTTTCATAAATATAGCAAAACTTAAACGAATATATATATATATATATATATATATATATATATATATATATATATATATATATATATCAGGTCATCCCATAAGTTCTGTCCGAATTTTGAATAAAGAAAATAAATGACCAAATGTTGCATTTAATTACAGATTCAATCAACAATGTATTTTCCCTGATTATCTATGACTTCCTTCCATCTATTAACAAGCTTACTAATTCCATTACTATAAAATTATTTTGGCTTTGATTCGAAGAACTCACAAATGTCAGTTTTAACCTCTTCCTGTGTTACAAAAGCTGTTTCTTCCAAATGATTCTGTAAGCTACGAAACAAATGGTAGCCTGAAGGAGCAAGGTCGGGAGAATAAGGTGGATGAGGAATTTTCTCCCAACCAAGTTCTTTGATCTTTTCTTTTTCTTTTTGCTGTGTGTGGTCGTGCATTGTCCTGATGAAACATCACCCGTTTTCGATTCACTAGAGCAGGTCTTTTTTCCTCAAAGGTTGGTTCAAACGCTCTAATTGCTGACAGTATATTTGAGCATTAATTGTTGCATTAGGTGGTAAGAATTCAAAGTGGATTATTCCTTGGCAATTCCACCAGATTGAAAGAAGAACCTTTTGCCCATGAAGTTCCCTTCTCGGCTGTGGCGGGGGTCCTTCCCCTTTACCAAGCCACTGTCTACGATGCTTAACATTTCGATAAAAGATCCATTTTTCGTCGCCAGTCACAAGTCTATCCAAAAAAGGTGAAATAAGTTGGCGAGAATGAAGAGAAGATGTCAACTCGGGATTTGAGGTTGTTTTCAGACAATTCATGAGGCATCCATTTTCCAAATTTAGGAACTTTTCCAAGTTGTTGAAGATGACGATGAACAGTTGTATGGTTTGAACTGAGAACCTCTGCCAATTCCTCAACTGATAAAGCAGGATTTTCTTCAAGGGCTGCTTCAAGAAGCTTTTCATCAAACTCAACTGGACGTCTGGTTCGATCTTCATCTTCAAGGGTGAAATCTCCACCTCTGAATTTTGCAAACCATCTTCTGCAAGTTCTTTCATTCACACATTCCTCTCCATAAACTGAGTGAATGTTTCTAGCCGCTTCGGCTGCTGAGTTTCCTTTCTTGAACTCATAAAGCATTATGTGCCTCAAATGATTCTTGGGTACTTCCACGTTAGCAGGGTTTTAATCAAACAAAATTTAATTTTATTGTTTTCTGAAATAAAATTTGATCAGTTTAAATGCATCTAAACATAAAAATAATGTTCAGCTCCATTAGACATTATAAAATACTCTTTAAATTTCGTTCATTTTAACAAAAAGTTCAAATTCGGACAGAACTTATGGGATGACCTAATATATAGTACAGGTAATCGATCCATTGATATATAATCCTGGTGGATCCTAGTTTTTTATATATATATATATATATATATATATATATATATATATATATATATATAAAATCCCCTTTAAGGAATAGTATTCCTGATCAATCAAAATTCGTAAATAATTATATAGGCCACACTACAACATGTTTGACATGCAGACTCACTCTACACCTTTCTGACCATAGCTCAATTAGATCTCATTTAAATATTCATAGAGACCTACCAGACACTATTCATAACATACTTGTTGACAACACTAATATAATAGTATCATCTACATGCAAAAGAAAGGCTAAAAATAATGGAAGCCTTATTAATAAAAACAAAAAAAACTAACACTTAATAATATTAACTTTGATCATGGACATAATATCTTGACCATGTTTTGAAAAATGAAAACATTATAGAAATACATACATGCAACAAACTATTTCTTATTTAACAGTTAAAATATTTCATCCTTGCAAATGGCTAAATGTATAGCCGAAAGCACTCGGATAAAAAGAACATTCGGACAGTTTTTATATAATGTATCACCTGAAACGAGAAAAACTATTAGATCACATGAGAAATTGTATAAAAAACTAAATCAAACCACCTTGTCTGTCATATTCAATGAAATGCGTATATATATATATATATATATATATATATATATATATATATTGTATTGATGAAGATGATACATATATATCTCAGACCAGCGTTAGGAAAATTAATGACAAAGTGGGAAAACATTTTTATGTGACATGTTTCATCATTTAGGACTTCATCAAAGTAAATTGATGTTTTTGTTGATATAATTATATATGCATCTGAAGGGGTAGGGGAATATTGTGAGATCATTCGCAGTAAATTTCTGTCATGGTCCTTACAACATTTCACCTTTCTTGTGTGACAGAGAAGAGAGTCGGGGAAACACACACAAACACGTAGAAATTGTTCAACGTAAATCATGCAATAAACAAAGAACAAATAATACGAACACAATATTTGAACGAGAAACAATTTCAATAATTATTATACAACTATATACAAATTATGATTTGAAATAATGTGGTATGCATGAACGGGAAGTTTATAGTTCGTTTGTTCGTATCAGGTCGATTGAAAAATGTTCTTGGGTCGAGGTTAATTGTTCGTACAGAATGTGTGTGTGTGTGTGTGTGTGTGTGCAGGAAAGGGAAAAGATAAGTCGTACCTTTAAGTTGAATGAGACAATATTTTTTTGGTAGTAGTTGAATGGGAAAAAAATCAACTTTTATATTATATAAATCTCCTGCGTACATGTCGATGAGTTTGCTTAGGGAAAGGAGTTTTTCTTGAATTCAGGTTCGCTGAGTTTCAAAAAGGCAGACTTGAAGACACATTTCGCTGATTGACGAAACGTGTGTTTGTCGATTCAGATATTCGCGCAAACTAACAAGTTTCTAAGAAAAAGCGCATTCCTTCCTGTTTCAAAGTTCACGCCTTGGCGGGAATATGTATCGACCAACCCGATTCGCCAACACATGCTACGAATGGTTCATTTAATATTTTGGGGTTGTCCACGGTGTATGGACTATCCCAGCACTACTATAAAAATATAAGAATAATAAATATAATATATATATATATATATATATATATATATATATTGTTACAAAGATGTATTTCTATAAAAAGAAAGTCGCAATAAGGTTAAAATTTATAGTAAGGGATTCTACTGAGTCCTACCTGTTAATACAAAAAAGTTTTCTTTCATGAAGTAGTTGTAAAATAGAGAAATTTGAAGTAGAACGTTTGGAAGATTCTCGATCATTCCAGTATATTCGAGAAGAATCTAGATGATTCGAGAAACATCTAGAAATATGCAAATTAGGTGTTAGCCCCTATAAAAGAGGTTTTTGGTAAAGGGTTGTCATTTATGGTAAAAGGAATTGCTGCCAGTATTAACTCCGGCATTTGATTCGAAGATTGTTATATCCAGCCGAAAGAATCTCTATAAAAAGTTGCCGACCAACAAAAACCCAAAAGAGAATTTCCTGGAACAAATCTGGTAAATAGAATTTTGACTATTTTCATTGACCAAACTAGGAATTTATCTTTATTTACACACATTTGTGGATTTCCAGTAATAGCAACCAGATTACTTTGCTAGCCTTAACGTAGTAAAGACACGTGATTCTTCACCCTTTCTCCCTCGTAACACTTCGCCAGTAACTCTGTGTTTTCAGTTTTGTATAACTAATTGTATATCTTGTATATATTTTATTTTGTGTTTTTTCAGTAAATTAAATATTGTTGTGATTTAGCTCTGTGTTTTGGCAAATCATTCTTTTTTCACAGAGCTAAATCACAACAATATATATATATATATATATATATATATAGAAATGGATTAAGTCTGACAATTATTTAATATATTTTCTGTTTATATGTTATTTTTATAGATACAATTTACTTAAGGAAATGCTATTTTTAATTAAACAATATTAATTACATTTACCAGCTTGAATGTTCCAGAGATTTTGTAAAAAATATGTGCTCTTCAACAGGAATCAAACTTGTGTCCTATACGGAACCATCAATTGATCTGACGTGCTATACTATTTGGCTACAGAGAAACATTTTGTGAGCATATATGATTGATCGTGAAAAATCGTCAAAGATTGTGTGTTTATAAACAGACATTTGGACTTTGCTAACCAGACGCTTCTCTGTAGCTAAATGGGATACCATGTCAGATCAAATGACAGCTTCCATTTTGGAATACAGTTTCGATTCCTGTCAGAGAATGCATATTTTCTACAAAATTTCTTGAACATTCAGGCCAGTAAATGCAATTAATACAGTTTAATTAAAAACAAAGCATTTACTTAAATAAATTGTATCTATAAAAATAACGTATAAACAGAAAATAAATGTATATATACATATGCATATATATATACTTTTTCTTTTTTTATATAAAAACTGTCCGAATGTTCTTTTTATCCGAGTGCTTTCGGCTATACATTTAGCCATTTTCAAGGATTAAATATTTAACTGTTAAATAAGAAATAGTTTGTTGCATGTATGTATTTATATAATGTTTTCATTTTTCAAAACATGGTCAAGATATTGTGTCCATGTTCATAGTTGATGTTCATATATATATATAGTCATTATATAAATACATACATGCAACAAACTATTTCTTATTTAACAGTTAAAATATTTCATCCTTGAAAATGGCTAAATGAATAGCCAAAAGCGATCAGATAAAAAGAACAATTGGACAGTTTTTATATAATTTATCACCCAAAAAGAAAAAAAAATTATTAGCTCATGAGAAATTGTATAAAAAACTGAATCAAAGCACCTTGTCTGTCGTATAATGAAATGTGCATGAAAGAAGGATTGCTGCCTAATCATATGTATATACACATATATATATACATACACCAACATTTGAATTATAAATTTATATTGGTGAAACACAGCTAAGTTTTAAAAATGCATATATATATATATATATATATATATAAATTAATACAAAAGATTTCTAACAATTGGAGATACATTAAATTATTTATCCTCCTATATCAGAATGGTTAAAATATTTTTTTATTGTAATATTCACCCTGTACAAGGCCCAGGGGCCACTCAAGGTAGAGGCTTACGTAAGGAAGCAGCTTGTACGGATAGGAGAGGAAGTTAGCAGTTAACTCTAGACTTCAATAGGTTAAATCAGTCCTAATTGAGCTAGGGTCATAGAGATGTAACATGAGTCTTCTTATAACATGTAGATATGGTAGGACAATGCAAGAAATTTGAGAGACAAAAAAACACAATAATAATGATGAAAATAATAATATTATTGTATACTATTCAGCCTTTAGAACAAATAGACGCATTAGAAAATAATATTATTATTGTATACTGTTATGGTCCAATATCCTCGCACCACGGTTACGGTCCAAGGTAGAACCAAGGAAGACCAACACGAACACAAGAGTAGTAAATAACAAAGATATATTACAACAGAAATATAATACAAGAAGTTGAAGGTGTTAGTATTAATTGTCAGTCTAGAGTGAACTAATATGTCTTGACTCATTAGGTCTCAACTCTTTCCTTATTCCTCTCTCTCAGAGAGGCACAGTATTTATAGAGTCAGGAAGAGTCCATTATCATTATAGGTAAGTTTCCTTAACACCCCCCCCTTCCAAAGTTTTTGTGTCGCAGAGGTCTTTAGTATTTTTTTCTCTTTGGATTTATTACCAAAGGCTCTGTGACTTTTCTTTTCCTGGTCGATTTTCGTGGTTCAGACATTGTTTGCGGCCTTTGCATATCGAATGTATTGAATATGGTATCCATCACTTCTTCCTGAGGTGGACCGTTAGAATCATCCAACAGTCTCTTTCTTGTTTGATTTACATGTCTTTTATGTGAGAATTTCGGGCCCTGTATTGTGTAAACCATGTTCCCGATTCTTTTTTCAATTGTACCTTGCTCCCAGTAGGATGTATTGTTTTTATATGTTTTGAAAAAAACTTTCTCTCCTAGGTAGAATTTTCTTTTAGGTACGTACGACATTGGTATTTGTTTTGTTTGTTTTGGTAGCAATTTGTCCAATACTGATCTGATTTTTCGGGTGATCATCACTTCTGCAGGTGATAATGCCGATGGTGTAGTACTGTTTGGTGTAATTCGATATACCTGTAAAAATTGTTGCAACGCCTTTTCTGTAGGCACGTCATATGCTTTCCTTAACGCTCTTTTGAGTGTGTCTACAAATCTCTCCGCTTGTCCGTTTGATCTTGGGTGATATGGCAGGGATTTGATATGTTTAACTTGAAAAATTTCACAAAATTCTTGAAAGTCCACAGATGTGAATTGTGTCCCATTATCAGTGACTAGACAATCAACCACTCCGAAATGAGCAAACATCTCGTGGAGGCAATTTATGGTAGTTTCAGAAGTAGGTTTTCTGCAACGAAACACTTCTGGCCATTTACTATAACTGTCTACTATGATCAAATAGTAGTTGGACCTGCGAAGTCGACATGGATTCTTGACCATGGTCGATCTGTCTCTGGCCAAGGCTTATGGATGATCGGCGGTGCTTTTGCTGCTAAGGAACAACCCTTGCATTTTTCCACCATATGTGTAATGTCTTGATCCATGTTTTGCCAATATACGTAACTTAGCATTAACGATTTCATTCTGTTCTTTCCTGGATGGCCCATGTGGAAGTCCTTTAAGATTTGCCTTTGTAGTGCTTTTGGAAGTACTACCCTTTCGTTATATAATAGAACATTGTCACATGATGAAAAACTGTCTGATACCTTTTTATTTTTTTCTGCAATTTTTGTTTTTCTTTCTTTTATGAATTCATCATTTATTGCTTCATTTCTTATCTCTTGTAGTGTGACGGGGAGGTTTCGAACTGTACTACATAGTGATGTCCTGATATCTTCTTCATGTCGTAGGGCGGCGATTACGGAATCTTCCAATGGCTCCGTTTTCTTAGATATTAGTCTCGAGTGACCATCTGCATGCCCAATTTTAT
Source organism: Acanthosepion esculentum (assembly GCA_964036315.1). Taxonomy (NCBI): domain Eukaryota; kingdom Metazoa; phylum Mollusca; class Cephalopoda; order Sepiida; family Sepiidae; genus Acanthosepion; species Acanthosepion esculentum. The sequence goes on along the minus strand of OZ038502.1, from coordinate 1,411,470 downwards.
TTGTTGGCAATTTGAAATTGTAGTTCAGTAAAATTGTACCCCATCTTAACAACCTATTTGCCGTGTAAACGGGTACACCTTTCTTCGATCCAAATATTGTTAATAACGGTTTGTGGTCCGTCTGTAAAGTAAAAAATCTCCCGTAAATATATCTATGAAATCTTGTAACTGCAAAAATAATCCCCAGCGTTTCTTTTTTGATTTGTGAGTAATTTTTCTCTGCTGGTAGTAAAGTTCTTGAAGCATGCGTGATGGGTTTTATTGTCCCATCCGGCATTTTATGCAGTATACATGCCCCGACTCCATAGGCACTCGCGTCACTTGCTACTATTATTTCTAATTTTGGGTCATAGTGTGCTAGAAATAGATCCGCGGTTAGCATCTTAATTATTTTGTCAAACATTTTCTGGCATTCATCTGTCCACCCCTAAACTTTTGCCTTCTTCAACAGTTCGTTTAGGGGTACGCATAATTTATGCATGTTTCGAATGAATTCTTGGTAATAACTCACTAAGCCTAAGAAACTTTGTAATTCGGCTATGTTTTTTTGGAGCTGGCATTTTTTTTTATTGCCGTTGCCCTTTCTGGTTATGGTCGCCTTCCTTCTTCATCGATGATATGGCCCAGATATTTTATTTCCTTCATAAAAAAATCACATTTGTTTTCTTTTACCTTGAAACCATAGTTTTGTATTATCCTAAAAACCTCTTGAACGTGTTCCCAGTGTTGTTCAATGTTTTTGCTATTTATCAGTATGTCATCCAGGTATACAATCGTGAAATCAAGTCCGCCTAGCATAGTATCCATTATTTGTTGAAATATTGCCAGCGCGACCTTAATCCCAAATGGTAATCTTTGGAACTTGTATAATCATTTGTGTGTGTTTATGCACAATAATCTCAAGCTTTCCTCATCTACTGGTATTTGTAGGTATGCTTCGCTCAAGTCTATTTTTGAGAAACATTTTCCTCCGTTTAATTTTGTGAACACTTCTGGGCTGGGTAGAAGATAGTGGTAATCCTTTATCGCTGTGTTCAATCCCGTTGAGAAATTAGCGCATACTCGTATCTCACCCGATTTCTTTTTTACATAAACCGTAGGTGCGGCCCATTGACTATATTCCGCTTTTGTCAATATACTGATTTTTTCGAGTCTATCCGACTCTTGATTTATTTTTTCTATTGAAATAAAAGGTACGTTCCTTTTCTTCTTGAAGATAGCTTGTACATTTTCTTTTATTTCTCTATTTGCTGCCATTTTTTTACACCTCCCGAGGCTGGCTGAAAATACTTTGGGGAAACTCTCTTTTAGATTCTCCTTTAATTTATCTGCCTCGGTCGATAAACTTTTCACTTTTTGGCAGTACGTACTTATTGGTAAATCCCAGAGGTCGAATTTCTGCATCCAGTCCGTTCCAAATAAATTTTCTGTTTCTTAGCACATACATTTTTAATTTTTTGGTCATTCCATTGAATGTCACATTTGTAATAACTTCTCCTTCAAATTTTATTTTTCTCCCAGTTACCGACCTAGCAATTTTATCGGTTCTCAACATGGTAGGTTTGTTCAATTTTCTCCATGTTTGTACGTTAATAATAGTTAAATTCGATCCGGAATTCAATTGTAGTCTGACTTTTATGTTTAACATTTTTACTTGCACGTATTTTCGTATGTTTGACTTGTCCACTTGGTCAATCCTAGTGACTCTTATTCTGCTTTTGCTTTCTTTCCTAGTCCAACAATGAGAACTTTTATGACCCACTTTTTTTGCACGACAGACAAGTCTTAAAGCGGTACGGACAACCTTTATACCAATGCAAAGTCCCACAGCGATAACATGGACTGGGTGGTAGTTTTTTCTGATATTGACTTTTTGAAGTAGAAAAATTTATTTGACTTGTTTTTGAGGAGGGAAAATTGGTTTGATTTGTTTTTGAGGAGGGGCAAAAACGTGTTTGTCATACTTTACGTATGTGAGCGATGCCAGACTCTTCTATATCTTTCTAGTCCTTCTTTACGCTTATACATCTCTGACAGTCTTCAGCCAATTTTTGTAGCGTCAATTCTGGTTCACTCTCCAGTTTTGTAAGAATTCTGCGTCTGATCTCCACGTCTTTAGTCGAAACCAGGCCTTGAACGAATATTAAACATTTAAAGTTGTCCGGGCTGAGTTCAGATAACTTAAAGTCATCACAGTGTTTGTTCACAATGGAAGCGAATGTCATATAGTCTTCGCTGTCCTTTTTTGTTAGATTCAGACATTTCCATCTTTTGTGGAATAGTGAGGTATTTGGGCTAAAAAGTTCTGTTAACAGTTTTATGACTTCCCTGAAGGTTAACTCATTTGTTTTCCTCGGTAGGATATAGTCTACAAATGAATTTAGTGTATTCGCATGACCCTAATTTTCTTAGTAGTAGACGTACTTTTCTCGCGTCTGACCAATTCCCGCAATCAAACTCATATAAATCTTCGTACCTTCTGAAGTAAGCTGCGAAGGTTTTGTCTTCGTCCGGTGCATATGGTGCATGAGAAAATAATAATATTATTGTCTACTATTCGGCCTTTAGAACAAATAGAAACATGAGAAAAATGTTCAAAATCGGAATTTTCTGACATGCCTGTTACCTTTCTCCTCAAGAAATAAAATGAAGATTATTTAGAATTTGAATTTTACTTTTTAAATTTTAATTAATCAAAACATAATCAAAAAATTACTTCAGAATCAAATGTTGACAGAAATGCCCAAGTCAAAATTTTCTGTGTAATTTTAGTTTGGATACAAATGGGAAATTCTAGGAAATTCATTCACAGAAATAAGTTCTCTGACATCTAAAGAACAAATCACTTCATACTTTAAAATTATATGCAAATTCATACAATGTTATGTATTTCTCTACAATAATCTTCTAAAACCAAAATGGATGAGAAAACCGTGAAATTGTCCTTACCGCTTTTTAGATTTGCCCTTTCCTGGCAGTCCATAATTGTATTCTGGGAGAGAAGACTTTGGCAAAACGTGATCACAAAAATTCCTGCGTAACAGCAAACTTGGGAAAATTTGAAGAGAAGAAAGCAACTGAGATCGAAACAAAAACATTTCGTTGCACGTTTCATTAACTGAAATTTCAAGAAAATATTTTGTTTGTAAACAGAATATCAAAAACATCAGAGTATCAGAAAAAAGAAAAAATATATCAGAATATCCAGAAATATCAAAGTGAGATTCAAACTGAAACAGTAATTTTGATATGTTTTGTTTTTCTCGTGGAAATGAATTCATGAGTTTAATATGAAAGTCGCTGTTGGAAAAACATTCAGTGATCTGTGATAAATATTTTAAATAGACAGACATTAATTAACTGAAGTTGTTTATGAAATCAAAGTTTTTTGGTTAACCTATATTTTAGCAGGCGGTATAAATTCATTTTTTGTTTAAAACAGTTCCAATTTATTAAATGATTATTTTATAATAAGAACATCCAGATGGCTACATGCATATGCCACATTCATTGTCAGTAACAACGAAATATTGAACAATCAAATAATCTTGCAAGAGAATTTCTCGCTATTTCATCTGACTGTAACTATTATTGTTTTTTAACATCATTTCAAATTCTTTACTGTTAATGCCATGATTTGTTTAACATGAGATATTACGGCTTTAGTTTCAAGGTTGAGATGTGAAAGTTGGTCACAAAATTAAAAGTTGTTACAGGAATCACCCTATTTCTTGCAAGGTGTACAGTTTTCAGTAAACATCTAATGGCTTCTGGAACATTTGTCTCACAAACAATATTTGGCAGATTCATGTGAGTCTGGGTAAAATAAGTACATAAACAGTGAATTCTAAAACAAACAACAATTAAATGCATATATTGACAAAAGGAAATTAACATAATTTAACACAACTGAAAGTAAAAGATATTAAAAACTTAGCTATTAAAAATGTGCTCATTTGTGTGTGCATGATATACATGTATGGGTATATGCATGTGTGTGTGAGAGTTCAGTCATCAGTGGACCAGAGAAATGAACATTTACCCCAGTGAGGATGCTTTATTTCTGCACTGTTACATTTTGGAGCTAGAGGAAGGAAATTTTTTTTTATAGACTTAAAAGTGCCACCTAACACTAACAAGAATTTGATGAAACCAAGTGGGGTAATCCATGGGTATTAACCCTGATTTTGAACTCTTAATATGAGAGTAATCTCATTTTTGAACCTTAATTTATAAAACTAAACTATTGTCTAAAAGAGAGCCAGCATTGCCTGTGAATCATCAACCTTATCAACTCATTTTGACAGTCGAATGAATTGAAGTAAGTGAACATTTTGTTGATAAGGATTATAATTATTTTTTTGAGCTCAACAAATTTGTAATTAGCACTTGTTATCTTGCCTAATTGTTTGGCACACTAAGGAAAATTTTATGCAAGCTATTTTTTTTGAAAATTTTGTATTATTATTTTTTTATGTTATTTAATAAATGAAAATTTCTTTCAGATTTCAAACCGGAATAAGAAGAATCTTGTATTTTTTGTTTGTACCATTCATAATACTTGAGATAAGAGATTTTTGATGTTCTCTCTTTTTCTTTTTTCCTGCCCAAATCCTTTTAGCATGCCCGTGCAACTATTATTAACAAAGGCATTTTATAGTGGCCAACAAAATGTCATCTGATCAGAATTGGCCCCTACTATGGATATTGTCAGAAACAGTGCAGCTTAACAAATATAATAATGGCATTGTAAAAATTGTAAGCAACACAAAACCATTCACAATGTTTCTTTTTCAATGAAGCCATATTGATTCACAATGTCTGCTATTTTAATTTTGCCCTGCTGGTCTAGTAAATATAAAAATAGGATTACTTTAAAATAACCAGATGATAGAAATGTGGTAAGGTGCGGGCAAGGGGGGCAGTTACCTCCAGGTACAGGTGTAAAGGATCATAAATTTTCATCTGGTCTTTTTTTTTATGCCTGTTAACTCCATACACTAAGTTTATGTAAGCTGACGTAAATAGTGACCAATAGACACATGTTTATTAATATGTTGTTCCTACAAATCTACTAACAACAAATCTCATTGGTAGATGTAAAGCCGGTCACCCACTACATGTAATACAGGTGTAAGTGGCAACTTCAAATTTCTGTCAAGCATGAAACACAATGAATTCTTTCATTGATTGTTTTTTACGGTTTATCAACCCTTTTCAGGTTATTTAAAGCCAGAAAATATTTTTAGATTTTAAGAATTCTTTTTGAGATGATGATAATGATTTAGTAATACAAGTCTTCATAACTAATCTATACCCTTTCATACATTTCCTAAGGGTATTTATGTGTAATTGAATATAACGAACCCAACCGGAATTGGAACTTGGCTCTTTGAATAACAATTCAGAGTCATTATGCATTACACCAACTGAAGATCCAAACTTACTGCAGCTGGTATCCCGAAGCAGTCACCCATCTAGGGACTTCCCAGGCTTCAGTGATCATACGGGAACAGGAGAAACCCAATAAAGTATAAGGGAAGAGGCAGTAAAAATTACACATGACAAACTAAGAATTGCTCAGATTGCCAGAGCAATTAAATGAAAATGACATCACGGCTGATGCAAAAGATGGTGCGCTCTTAGTCTTCTGCAACACATGCTTATATTTGGCTTTCTTATAAATTCTGATTTGCAGAAATTCTCATCATCTATTAATCAAGTTCAAAAAGTCTTCTAAATGGAAAATGAATTTTAAAGAAACATCTGTTAATCTTGATTCTCTGAAAAAGAATCTGATAGAATCACATGATGAAGATTTGTCAAAAATTACTTGAAATAGGCAAGAATCAATAGAAATCATGTGGTCAGACCATTGAATGATGAAGTGAAAATGCTACAGATGCTGGATTGATTGTTGCACATGTAATTTGCCACATCATCGAGGATGTTATTGATTGCAGAAATAATTTCATTTACAAAAATAATTTCATATTTACAACATTCTAAAAAGAAATACAATTGTGTTAAAACTAATGCAAAATTTATAATTTAACAATTTATAAAGAAATAAATATGAAAACATCTTTTTATTCATAAATTTATAAACATTTACTAAATTATTAAAATATGTGTACCAACTATAAAAGAATCCTTATTATTTACCATTTTATAAAGTTTGAACTGATTGGCAATTAGCTGATGTTCTGCCAACCATTTCAATAAATGGTATAATAAATAAATAGTGTTTAATATTTTTGTTGTAAATTCTCAAGAAAAAATAAAATGTATAAATTCACTTATGTTTCAGTTTTATTAAAATTCTAATATTTGCTTTGAAAAACATTAAACATTGCCAAGGAGTGAAGGTAGTTAAAATAATAGCAGTGTCAGGGAAAAAGAAAATGTCCTTTTGACACACTGGTTTTTGCAGGCATGACAGTTTAAAGATTACCATAATAAAAACGCTTTGAATATAAACTTAAATAAATCTATGCGATCTAAATATTTTTGTGTCCATTTCATAAACCGTGGTCATTACGACAAATGAATGGCTTTCCAAGAACTCTGAACTAGTGGCATAGCATCGGTTTACTCTAGTAGTTATTAATTGGGATAAAATATGGATTAGAATCCAGCAGAATGATAAGCTTTGTCAGAAAATGAAATATGGAGGAGAAAAATTTTCTTCCTTTTTCTCCTCTACATTACATTCTCTGATGAAGTATTAATAGAAGTGAAACATGTATGCTCTATAAATGTTTGCTATTTGTTCTTTATTTAGTAGTTATACTGAAAAAAAAAATCAATACTGGATGACATGAATTTCAAAACAATTTGAAAAGTATATAAATCTACTTCTATACAATAAATGAGAATGTCACTGTGTCACATTTTCAACTTTACACCCAGAGGCCATAGCCCAACATAACATATCACTTTGGAGTCAGACCAACTCTGTGAGCAAATTAAAAACATTCCAGCCAGATCCGCACCTGCAATCCTGAAATTTTGGATTCCCAAGTTTTCATTATACCAATTGCTTTTGGATTCTGCCATCTTTGCTTCTACTGATAAAAAACAATTAAAGGGACACAACTCTCTAACTTTCAGTATCTCACTATTCAAATGCAAAAAATTACTGTTCTCAAATTAAAATTGCCCAGGTTTTCAACTTTACTCCTACAGGTTGTAGCCCAACAATCAGGAATCAGGCTGGCTCCATGAACAAATTAAATACATTCCAGGTCGGATCAAGAATTTATTAGAATTAAATTATGCAATCACCAATTCTTAAATTTTTTTTATCGAATTATTTTTCGAGAAGAATTTATACTGTTTATGTTAGTTAACACTTGATATCGCTCTATCTATTTATTTATTTATTGCTGTACATCCATAGATTTTTCTTTAGTGAACTGTAAAAAAAAAAAGAAAGATTTGACCAATACCCCTCTCAAATTAAAAATGTACACGAGATATCGAAAAGGCGTGGGTAGACCCCTCAAAATAATGTTTCCACAAATTTTTCCAATAAAATAAATAACCTATGAAGTGTAGTATTCACTGAATATGCAGTATAATACATTCATTTAAAGAATAAGTAATAAGTACTAAAAATTTCGTCTGAATCGGATAATTCCCTGATTTTTGGCAAATATTTTAAAACCGTGCTTAGCAATTTTTTGAAATTAATTCCGTTGCTGTTCGTCAGAAGAAATTCTTTTTTGCTTTCATTACGGAAAAAAAACATCCTTTTCGGTGGTACCTATAACTTTGAATAATGTCAAATAAGGTCGGTCATTAAATGTGGGGACGCGAAATATTCCAATGGAATGAATAGGAAACGAAGATAACAACTCGAGGGTGGGGAACTACTTCACTTTTCTTTCTCTTCTGCCTCTACGTAGTCGGAACACAACTACAACGATCTCTTATTCATTAATAAATTCTCGTTGTAGCATTTTTTTTATTCCAGCCATTTATTGACTAATACCACAGGGTAACCCTTTACTTGAATAAAAAAAAAACAGTTGTCTAATGGAATAAGCCTAATTGGGTAAAAAAAACAAAAAACAGTGAAGCAATCACAATACGTCTCAAGCACAATAATAACAAGGTTATCTTATATAAATTAGAAGATTTTCTTTGAATTCATTGTTCTTCATCACTGTATATGGCATCATGGTGTATCACTGTGTTATCAATTTTCACATTTTTTTAGGATTTAGTCAACTTATATTTCTCTGTGCGCCCAATAAACGTTAGTCATGCCCCAAAGTCTTTAATCTATTAAAAAAACAGTTTTTTGATTCAATGAAACTGAAATATTTCAAATAAACTTACCCTATAAAATAATTTAATCGAACACGTGTTCTAAAGGTAACAAATAATAGCCATATTTGTTGCGGTGTATGGAGAAAAAATGACCCTTCTTAAAAGAAAGAAAATAAGATTGAATTGAAATCGATTCGGAATTTAATCCTTGGAAATTACTAATTTGTTAATGTCGAATACTTTGAGTTTTATAAGTAAAGGAATTCATTAGGAAACTTTTTTTATATGAAAAAACGGCTTAGTGAACATTAAAGTTAACATTCATAGGCGACAGGCTGTTTTTAACGCAATCGTCAGGCCGCATTATCAACACGAGATCACTGAAAAATGAGCATAGCAGGATAATAAAGGCCTTAAACTTGATGAAAATAATTTTCTATCGTCTAAGTGTTTATGTTATTATCAAGAGGAAAGATCAAAGTATTTTTTTAATATTTTTTTACATTTTTTAATAATTTTTAGCATGTCCAAAATTTTCGTTAAAAATCTTCAATTTTTTTTTATCAGCAAAATTGACAGAAAATCGATCGTCAGCCGTTTTTTAACTTTTGTTTACAAAAGTTAAATTTTACGTTTAAAATTCGTTTAAAAATATCAATTATGATATTTTTTTAAATTAATTTAAGAAAATTA